>CM042388.1:1000670-1005670 GCA_023634145.1 Thymallus thymallus | reverse complement strand
GACCTGGGGAATAGTTACAGGGGAGAGGAATGAGCCAACTGGAAGCTGGGTATGATTTGAATGTAGCCAGGACACCAGGGTTAACACCCTTACATGCCATGAAATCTTTAGTGACCACAGAGAGTCAGGACACCCATTTAACATCCCATCTGAAAGACCCTACACAGGGCAATGTCCCCAATCGCTGCCCTGGGGCATTTTATTGTAGACCAGAGTGCCTCCTACTGGCCCTCCAACACTACATCTGGTCTCCCATCCAGGGACTGACCAGGACCAGCCCTGCTTAGCTTCAGAGGAAAGCCAGCAGTTGGATTCAGGGTGTTGCACTGCTGGCATTCCCCACTGTCTCTCACAGTAATGTCCTCTCTGTGTTCATTCAGCTGCTGGACCTGTTCATGGTATGGGACTGGTCTACGTACCTAGCTGACTACGGACAGCCCACCTCCAAGTACCTCCGGGTCAACCCCTCCACTGCGCTAGCACTTTTGGAAAAGTGAGTACTGCCGTTTCTACTGTCTCTACTCAATGTGTAGTCAGTTTGTAGTTGTACTGTCCTGGTTAGACCTAACTTAGTCAGACTGTGTTGTCTAACCCACTAGCCCTCTGAACCTGCCTTCGTCTGTACACTAAATGTCTTCATATTCACCACTTCTTCTCTTCTCTGTGTTCTCTTTGAACCTCTACCATGCAGAGTCTACAGAGGGTATGTTACACATGTTTCTTCCCATGGTCTGGTGTCCATCCAAAGTCATGTACTCCATATGGGTTAGGGTCATTTACTCCATATGGGTTAGGGCCATTTACTCCATATGGGTTAGAGTAATTTACTCCATATGGGTTAGGGTCATTTACTCCATATGGGTTAGGGTCATTTACTCCATATGGGTTAGGGTCATTTACTCCATATGGGTTAGAGTCATTTACTCCATATAGGTTAGGGCCATTTACTCCATATGGGTTAGAGTCATGTACTCCATATGGGTTAGAGTCATTTACTCCATATGGGTTAGAGTCATGTACTCCATATGGGTTAGGGTAATTTACTCCATATGGGTTAGAGTAATTTACTCCATATGGGTTAGGGTCATTTACTCCATATGGGTTAGAGTAATTTACTCCATATGGGTTAGGGTCATTTACTCCATATGGGTTAGAGTCATTTACTCCATATGGGTTAGAGTCATGTACTCCATATGGGTTAGAGTCATTTACTCCATATGGGTTAGAGTCATGTACTCCATATGGGTTAGGGTAATTTACTCCATATGGGTTAGAGTAATTTACTCCATATGGGTTAGGGTCATTTACTCCATATGGGTTAGAGTCATGTACTCCATATGGGTTAGGCATTTACTCCATATGGGTTAGGCATTTACTCCATATGGGTTAGGGTCATTTACTCCATATGGGTTAGGGTCATGTACTCCATATGGGTTAGAGTCATTTACTCCATATGAGTTAGAGTCATGTACTCCATATGGGTTAGAGTCATGTACTCCATATGGATTAGGCATTTACTCCATATGGGTTAGAGTCATTTACTCCATATGGGTTAGAGTCATGTACTCCATATGGGTTAGAGTCATGTACTCCATATGGATTAGGCATTTACTCCATATGGGTTAGAGTCATTTACTCCATATGGGTTAGAGTCATGTACTCCATATGGGTTAGAGTCATGTACTCCATATGGATTAGGCATTTACTCCATATGGGTTAGAGTCATTTACTCCATATGGGTTAGAGTCATGTACTCCATATGGGTTAGGGTCATTTACTCCATATGGGTTAGGGTCATGTACTCCATATGGGTTAGGGTCATGTACTCCATATGGGTTAGAGTCATGTACTCCATATGGGTTAGAGTCATGTACTCCATATGGGTTAGGCATTTACTCCATATGGGTTAGGGTCATTTACTCCATATGGGTTAGAGTCATGTACTCCATATGGATTAGAGTCATGTTCACCATATGGATTAGGCATTTACTCCATATGGGTTAGAGTCATTTACTCCATATGGATTAGAGTCATGTTCACCATATGGATTAGTCATTTACTCCATATGGGTTAGAGTCATTTACTCCATATGGGTTAGAGTCATGTACTCCATATGGGTTAGATGCATTTACTCCATATGGGTTAGAGTCATTTACTCCATATGGGTTAGAGTCATTTACTCCATATGGGTTAGAGTCATTTACTCCATATGGGTTATAATAATAATCTCTATTCCCTCCCTCTCTCCCTCCCTCTCCCTCTCCCTCTCTCCTCTCTCTCCCTCTCTCTCCCTCTCTCCCTCTCCCTCTCTCCTCTCTCTCCCTCCCTCTCCCTCTCTCCTCTCTCTCCCTCTCTCTCCCTCTCTCCCTCTCCCTCTCTCCTCTCTCTCCCTCTCTCTCCCTCTCTCTCTCTCCCTCTCTCTCTCCTCCAGAATGAAGGACACCAGTAAGAAGAACACCATCTTTTCTCAGTTCAGGAAGAATGACAGAGACAAACAGAAGCTGATTGAGACAGTGGTGAAACAGCTGAGGAGCCTGGTCAATGGGATGTCTCAACACTCCTAGAACACACACACACACAGATGGACAGACACGCACAGACACACACAGATGGACAGACGCACAGATGGACAGACACGCACAGACATGCACAGATGGACAGACACGCACAGACACACACAGATGGACAGACACGCACAGACACACACACAGACACACACAGACACGCACAGACACGCACAGACACGCACAGACACACACACAGACACACACAGACACGCACAGACACGCACAGACACACACACAGACACACACAGACACACACAGATGGACAGACACACACAGAGACACACACAGGGCAGACACACCTTAGAACCACACACACACCAACCAGCCATCACGTTTTAGTTTCACCAGATGTGATGCATAGTGTAAATAAGAGACATCAAGCTAAAACAGTTTTTCTAACTAGTTCTCATTTACAACTGGCAAGGATGAGAAAACAGTAACATGTTTTACAGTTGAAGTCGGAAGTTTACATACTTAGGTTGAAGTCATTAAAACTCATTTTTCAACCACTCCACAGATTTCATGTTAACAAACTATAGTTTTGACAAGTCTGTTAGGACATCTACTTTGTGCATGACACAAGTAATTCTTCCAACAATTGTTTACAGAGATTATTTCACTTATAATTCACTATATCACAATTCCAGTGGGTCAGAAGTTTACATACACTAAGTTGACTGTGCCTTTAAACAGCTTGGAAAATTACAGAAAATGATGTCATGGCTTTAGAAGCTTCTGATAGGCTATTTGAGTCAATTGGAGGTGTACCTGTGGATGTATTTCAAGGCCTACCTTCAGACTCAGTGCCTCTTTGCTCAACATCATGGGAAAATCAAAAGAAATCAGCCAAGACCTCCCAAGGATGAACCAGACTTGTGGAGGTTCATCCTTGGGAGGTCTTGGCTGATTTCTTTTGATTTTCCAATGATGTCGAGCAAAGGTATTTGAAGCTACCACGTTCATCTGTACAAACAATAGTACGCAAGTATAAACACCATGGTACCACGCAGCCGTCATACCGCTCAGGAAGGAGACGTGTTCTGTCTCCAAGAGATTAATGTACTTTGATGCGAAAAGTGCAAATCAATCCCAGAACAACAGCAAAGGACCTTGTGAAGATGCTGGAGGAAACGGGTACAAAGGTATCTATATCCACAGTAAAACAAGTCCTATATCGACATAACCTGAAAGGCCGCTCAGCAAGGAAGAAGCCACTGCTCCAAAACCGCCATAAAAAAGCCAGACTACAGTTTGCAACTGCACATGGGGACAAAGATCATACTTTTTGGAGAAATGTCCTCTGGTCTGATGAAACAAAAATAGAACTGTTTGGCCATAATGACCATCGTTATGTTTGGAGGAAAAAGGGGGAGGCTTGCAAGCTGAAGAACACCATCCCAACCGTGAAGCACGGGGGTGGCAGCATCATGTTGTGGGGGTGCTTTGCTGCAGGAGGGACTGGTGCACTTCACAAAATAGATGAAATTATGTGGATATATTGAAGCAACATCTCAAGACATCAGTCAGGAAGTTAAAGCTTGGTTGCAAATGGGTCTTCCAAATGGACAATGACCCCAAGCATACTTCCAAAGTTGTGGCAAAATGGCTTAAGGACAACAAAGTCAAGGTATTGGAGTGACCATCACAAA
This sequence comes from Thymallus thymallus, assembly GCA_023634145.1. NCBI lineage: Eukaryota > Metazoa > Chordata > Actinopteri > Salmoniformes > Salmonidae > Thymallus > Thymallus thymallus. The sequence goes on along the minus strand of CM042388.1, from coordinate 1,001,454 downwards.
GCCCTGACCTCAATCCTATAGAACATTTGTGGGCAGAACTGAAAAAGCATGTGTGAGCAAGGAGGCCTACAAACCTGACTCAGTTACACCAGTTCTGTCAGGAGGAATGGGCCAAAATTCACCCAACTAATTGTGGGAAGCTTGTGGAAGGCTACCTGAAATGTTTGACCCAAGTTAAATATTTTAAAGGCAATGCTACCAAATACTAATTGAGTGTATGTAAACTTCTGACCCACTGGGAATGTGCTGAAAGAAATAAAAGAAATAAAAGCTGAAATAAATCAATCTCTCTACTATTATTCTGACATTTCACATTCTTAAAATAAAGTGGTGATCCTAACTGACCTAAGACAGGGAATTTTAACTAGGAATAAATGTTAGGAATTGTGAAAAACTGAGTTTAAATGTATTTGGCTAAGGTGTATGTAAACTTCCCACTTCAACTGTTAATGTATTTTTAAAGGCTAAGAATACTATGTTTTGTATATAGTGAGAGTGCAGTGATTGTATCACTACAGTGTTCTGATGGTGATCTGATGCAGGGAATTTAAAGGGATGAAGAAGACTGATGTTCACTAGGTGAAGTGGCCCAGATAGGGGACTGAGACATCAAGTATAGGCTCCAATACCCCGAGCCCTATGGACCCTATCCGCCCTGCTTAAAGTAGTGCACTATTTAGTGAATAGGGTGCCATTTGGGACACAGCCTAGAAGATCTCTCTTCAACGCTCCATAAGGCAATACTGGGTGGAGTTAGTTTCTACTGTAAATATGTTGGAGAATC
>CM042388.1:953170-995670 GCA_023634145.1 Thymallus thymallus | reverse complement strand
CTAACCTTTCCAGGTTCTTCATGATGTGGGATGTTAGCGCTACAGGTCTGAAGTCATTCAGGACAGTGGGGTGTGCCTTCTTGGGCACTGGGACTAGGCAGGATGTTTTCCACAGCACAGGGACCCTTTCTAGGCTCAGGCTAAGGTTGAAGTGACGCTGGAGTATTCCACACAGTTGGTCAGCACAGACCCTAAGCACCCTTGGGCTGATGCCATCAGGGCCCGCCGCTTTCCACTGATGTAGTCTCTCCAGCTCTCTCTTCACTTGGTTGGTGGTGAAAGCCAGCCCAGGTGGGGAGGTGGGGGGAAGGGGGGTGTTGAGGATCAGTCCAGGGAGAGCAGGGGTGGAGGTGGGATCGCTGATTGTCTCAACAGAGGTGTTGTGAGCAAAGTGGGGGTGGGACAGCCGTGAGGGTGTGTGGCCTGCGGAGCTGGAAGGGAGGTGGACAGGGCCAGTATCAAACCTGTTAAAAAATTGGTTCAGCTCATTGGCTCTGTCCTGGGTCCCCTCCGTCTGCCCACTGTTTGACTTTTTGAAGCCAATGATATTTCTCCTACCCTTCCACATCTCTCTCACCTGGCTCTGCCTCAGCTTGTCCTCCATCTTCTCCTTATACACTCTCTTCCCCTCAGCAATCCGCAACTTCAGCTCCCTCATAGTATATAGACACAGAATATAGTATACACATCATTTATATACACATAGAATATAGTATACACAGTCTATAGATACATAGTCTATAGACACATAGAATATAGTATACATAGAATATAGTATACACATAGTATATACATAGTCTATATACACATATAATATAGTATACATAGTGTATAGACACATAGAATATAGTATTTATTTATTTCACCTTTATTTAACCAGGTAGGTTTTATTTCACCTTTATTTAACCAGGTAGGTTTTATTTCACCTTTATTTAACCAGGTAGGTCAGTTGAGAACAAGTTCTCATTTACAACTGTGACCTGGCCAAGACAAAGCAAAGCAGTGCAACAAAAACAACAACACAGAGTTACACATGGGATAAACAAACGTACAGTCAATAACACAATAGAGAATCTATATACAGAGTGTAAATGTAGTTAGATTAGGAAGGTAAGACAATAAATAGACCATAGTGGCGAAATAATTACAAATTAGAATTAACACTGGAATGAAGGATGTGCAAATAGAGATACTGGAGTGTAAGATTAGCGAAAAATAATAAAAATAAATATGGTGATGAGGTAGTAGTGTGGGCTATTTACAGAAGGGCTGTTTACAGGTGCAGTGATCGATAAGCAGCTTTGACAGCTGATGCTTAAAGTTATTGAGGGAGATAGGAACCTCTAGCTTCAATGATTTTTGCAATTCGTTCCAGTCATTGGCAGCAGCGAACTGGAAGGAATGGCGGCCAAAGGAGGTGTTGGCTTTGGGGGTGACCAGTGAGATATACCTGCTGGAGCGCATGCTACGGGTGGGTGTTGCTATGGTGACCACCGAGCTGAGATAAGGCGGGGATTTACCTAATAAAGACTTATAGATGACCTGGAGCCAGTGGGTTTGGCGACGAATATATAATGAAGGCCAGCCAAAGAGAGCATACAGGTCGCAGTGGTGGGTAGTATATGGGGCTTTGGTGACAAAACGGATGGCACTGTGATAGACTACATCCAATTTGCTGAGCAGAGTGTTGGAGGCTAGTTTGTAAATGACATCGCCGAAATCAAGGATCGGTAGGATAGTCAGTTTTACAAGGGCAAGTTTGGCAGCATGAGTGAAGGAGGCTTTGTTGCGAAATAGGAAGCCGATTCTGGATTTAATTTTGGATTGGAGATGGTTGATGTGAGTCTGGAAGTTGAGTTTACAGTCTAACCAGACGCCTAGGTATTTGTAGGTGTCCACGTATTCTAAGTCGGACCCGTCGAGAGTAGTGATGATAGTCCGGTGGGCAGGTGCGGGCAGCGTTCGATAGAAAAGCATGCATTTGGTTTTACTAGCATTTAAGAGCAGTTGGAGCCACGGAAGGAGTGTTGTATGGCATTGAAGCTTGTTTGAAGGTTAGTAAACACAGTGTCCAAAGAGGGGCCAGATGTATACAGAATGGTGTCGTCTGCATAGAGATGGATCAGAGAGTCACCAGCAGCGAGAGCGACATCGTTGATGTATATAGAGAAAAGGGTTGGCCCAAGAATTGAACCCTGTGGCACCCCCATAGAAACTGCCAGAGGATCGGACAACAGGCCCTCCGATTTGACACACTGAACTCTGTCTGCAAAGTAGTTGGAGAACCAGGCGAGGCAGTCACTTGAGAAACCAAGGCTGTTGAGTCTGCCAATAAGAATGCAGTGATTGACAGAGTCGAAAGCCTTGGCCAGGTCGATGAAGACGGCTGCACAGTACTGTCTTTTATCGATGGCGATTATGATATCGTTCAGTACCTTGAGCGTAGCTGAGGTGCACCCATGACCAGCTCGGAATCCAGATTGCATAGCAGAGAAGGTACGGTGGGATTCGAAGTGGTCAGTGATCTGTTTATTAACTTGGCTTTCGAAGACTTTAGAAAGGCAGGGCAGGATGGATATAGGTCTATAACAGTTTGGGTCTAGAGTGTCTCCCCCTTTGAAGAGGGGGATGACCGCGGCAGCTTTCCAATCTCTAGGGATCTCAGACGATACGAAAGAGGGGTTGAACAGGCTAGTGATAGGTGTTGCAACAATTTTGGCTGATAATTTCAGAAAGAGAGGGTCCAGATTGTCTAGCCCAGCAGATTTGTAGGGGTCCAGATTTAGCAGCTCTTTCAGAACATCATCCGTCTGGATTTGGGTGAAGGAGAAGCGGGGGGGGCTTGGGCAAGTAGCTGCCGGGGGCACAGAGTTGTTGGCCGGGGTAGGGGTAGCCAGGTGGAAAGCATGGACAGCCGTACCAAAATGCTTATTGAAATTTTCGATAATCGTGGATTTATCGGTGGTGACAGTGTTTCCGAGCCTCAATGCAGTGGGCAACTGGGAGGAGATGCTCTTATTCTCCATGGACTTTACAGTGTCACAGAACTTTTTGGAGTTAGTACTACAGGAAGCAAATTTCTGTTTGAAAAAGCTGGCCTTTGCTTTTCTAACTGACTGTGTGTACTTGTTCCTGACTTCCCTGAAAAGTTGCATAACGTGGGGGCTATTCGATGCTAATTCAGTGCGCCACAGGATGTTTTTGTGTTGGTCTAGTGCAGTCAAGTCTGGGGTGAACCAAGGGCTATATCTGTTCTTAGTTCTACGTTTTTTGAATGGGGCATGCTTATTTAGGATGGTGAGGAAAGCACTTTTAAAGAACAACCAGGCATCCTCTACTGACGGGATGAGGTCAATATCCTTCCAGGATACCTGGGCCAGATCGAATAGAAAGGCCTGCTCGCAAAAGTGTTTTAGGGAGCGTTTGACAGTGATAAGGGGTGGTCGTTTGACCGCTGACCCATTGCGAACGCAGGCGATGAGGCAGTGATCGCTGAGATCCTGGTTGAAAACAGAGGAGGTGTATTTGGAGGGCAAGTTAGTCAGGATACACATAGTATATAGACACATAATTATGGCTAGATTGCAGGAACAAGCTGTTTCAGGTCTTTGAAAAATAAAACATTCTCAATTTGATGGATGGAGGGCATAGCCCCCAAATGGACCCCCTATCCCCCCCAGCCATCATGCGAGCAGAAGCACAGGTCTGAGTTCATGACTATACAGCGGGTGAAATAAGTATTGAACACTTCACAATTTTTCTCAGTAAATATATTTACAAAGGTGCTATTGACATGACATTTTGACAAGAAACCAAAACAAATAACTTCAGAAATTAAGTTATGTGTAATAATGTGAAATGACACAGGGAAAAGGTATTGAACACATGAAGAAAGGGAGGTTCAAAAAGGCATGGAAAGCCAAGACAACAGCTGAAAACTATCAGTAATTAAAAAGCAATCCAGCCCCCTGTCAGTGCAAATTAATATCAGCTGGTTCAGTCCCAACTGATGGCCTACAAAAAGGTCTCATTGCCAAGGTGTCACACAAGACATCTCATGATAGGTAAAAGCAAAGAGCTGTCTCAAGACCTTCGCAACCTAATTGTTGCAAAACATAATGATGGCATTGGTTATAGGCGCATTTCTAAGCTTCTGAATGTTCCAGTGAGCACTATTGGGGCCATAATACGGAGGTGGAAAGACAATCATTTCACCATAAATTTGCCTCGACCAGGTGCTCCTCGCAAGATTTCTGACAGAGGAGTGAAAAGAATAATCAGAAGAGTCGGTTATTTATAGAGCATGTATATACAGGATGTAAAGTCGGTTATTTATAGAGCATGTATATACAGGATATAAAGTATTTTATTTATAGAGCATGTATATACAGGATGTAAAGTCGGTTATTTATAGGGCATGTATATACAGGATATAAAGTATTTTATTTATAGAGCATGTATATACAGGATGTAAAGTCTAATGTTATTTATAGAGTATGTATATACAGGATGTAAAGTCTAATGTTATTTATAGAGCATGTATATACAGAATGTAAAGTCTAATGTTATTTATAGACTATATATACAGGATATAAAGTCTGTTATTTATAGACTATATATATACAGGATGTAAAGTCGGTTATTTATAGAGCATTTATATACAAAATGTAAAGTCTAATGTTGTTTATAGAGCATGTATATAAAGAATGTAAAGTCTGTTATTTATAGAGCATGTATATACAGGATGTAAAGTCCAATGTTGTTGATAGAGCATGTATATACAGGATGTTATTTATAGAGCATGTATATACAGGATGTAAAGTCTGTTATTTATAGAGCATGTATATACAGGATGTAAAGTCTGTTATATATAGAGCATGTATATACAGGATGTAAAGTCTAATGTTGTTTATAGAGCATGTATATACAGGATGTTATTTATAGAGGATGTAAAGTCTGTTATATATAGAGCATGTATATACAGGATGTAAAGTCTGTTATTTATAGAGCATGTATATACAGAATGTAAAGTCTGTTATTTATAGAGCATGTATATACAGGATGTAAAGTCTGTTATTTATAGAGCATGTATATACAGGATATAAAGTCTGTTATTTATAGAGCATGTATATACAGAATGTAAAGTCTGTTATTTATAGAGCATGTATATACAGGATGTAAAGTCTGTTATATATAGAGCATGTATATACAGGATGTAAAGTCTGTTATTTATAGAGCATGTATATACAGGATGTAAAGTCTGTTATTTATAGAGCATATATATACAGGATGTAAAGTCTGTTATTTATAGAGCATGTATATACAGGATGTAAAGTCTGTTATTTATAGAGCATGTATATACAGGATGTAAAGTCTGTTATTTATAGAGCATGTATATACAGGATGTAAAGTCTGTTATATATAGAGCATGTATATACAGGATGTAAAGTCTGTTATTTATAGAGCATGTATATACAGGATGTAAAGTCTGTTATTTATAGAGCATGTATATACAGGATGTAAAGTCTGTTATTTATAGAGCATGTATATACAGAATGTAAAGTCTAATGTTATATATAGAGCATGTATATACAGGATGTAAAGTCTGTTATTTATAGAGCATGTATATACAGAATGTAAAGTCTGTTATTTATAGAGCATGTATATACAGGATGTAAAGTCTTAATGTTGTTTATAGAGCATGTATATACAGGATGTTATTTATAGAGCATGTATATACAGGATGTAAAGTCTGTTATTTATAGAGCATTTATATACAAGATGTAAAGTCTGTTATTTATAGAGCATTTATATACAAGATGTAAAGTCTGTTATATATAGAGCATGTATATACAGGATGTAAAGTCTAATGTTGTTTATAGAGCATGTATATACAGGATGTTATTTATAGAGCATGTATATACAGGATGTAAAGTCTGTTATTTATAGAGCATGTATATACAAGATGTAAAGTCTGTTATTTATAGAGCATGTATATACAGGATGTAAAGTCTGTTATTTATAGAGCATGTATATACAAGATGTAAAGTCTGTTATTTATAGAGCATGTATATACAGGATGTAAAGTCTAATGTTGTTTATAGAGCATGTATATACAGGATGTTATTTATAGAGCATGTATATACAGGATGTAAAGTCTGTTATTTATAGAGCATGTATATACAGGATGTAAAGTCTGTTATTTATAGAGCATGTATATACAGGATGTAAAGTCTAATGTTATATATAGAGCATGTATATACAGGATGTAAAGTCTAATGTTGTTTATAGAGCATGTATATACAGGATGTTATTTATAGAGCATGTATATACAGGATGTAAAGTCTGTTATTTATAGAGCATTTATATACAAGATGTAAAGTCTGTTATTTATAGAGCATTTATATACAAGATGTAAAGTCTGTTATATATAGAGCATGTATATACAGGATGTAAAGTCTAATGTTGTTTATAGAGCATGTATATACAGGATGTTATTTATAGAGCATGTATATACAGGATGTAAAGTCTGTTATTTATAGAGCATGTATATACAAGATGTAAAGTCTGTTATTTATAGAGCATGTATATACAGGATGTAAAGTCTGTTATTTATAGAGCATGTATATACAAGATGTAAAGTCTGTTATTTATAGAGCATGTATATACAGGATGTAAAGTCTAATGTTGTTTATAGAGCATGTATATACAGGATGTTATTTATAGAGCATGTATATACAGGATGTAAAGTCTGTTATTTATAGAGCATGTATATACAGGATGTAAAGTCTGTTATTTATAGAGCATGTATATACAGGATGTAAAGTCTAATGTTATATATAGAGCATGTATATACAGGATGTAAAGTCTAATGTTGTTTATAGAGCATGTATATACAGGATGTTATTTATAGAGCATGTATATACAGGATGTAAAGTCTGTTATTTATAGAGCATTTATATACAGGATATAAAGTATTTTATTTATAGAGCATGTATATACAGGATGTTATTTATAGAGCATGTATATACAGGATGTAAAGTCTGTTATTTATAGAGCATGTATATACAAGATGTAAAGTATGTTATATATAGAGCATGTATATACAGGATGTAAAGTCTGTTATATATAGAGCATGTATATACAGGATGTAAAGTCTGTTATTTATAGAGCATGTATATACAGGATATAAAGTCTGTTATTTATAGAGCATGTATATACAGGATGTAAAGTCTGTTATTTATAGAGCATGTATATACAGAATGTAAAGTCTGTTATTTATAGAGCATGTATATACAGGATGTAGATTCTGTTATTTATAGAGCATGTATATACAAGATGTAAAGTCTGTTATATATAGAGCATGTATATACAGGATGTAAAGTCTGTTATATATAGAGCATGTATATACAGGATGTAAAGTCTTATTTATAGAGCATGTATATACAGAATATAAAGTCTGTTATTTATAGAGCATGTATATACAGAATGTAAAGTCTGTTATATATATAGCATGTATATACAGGATGTAAAGTCTGTTATTTATAGAGCATGTATATACAGGATGTAAAGTCTGTTATTTATAGAGCATGTATATACAGAATGTAAAGTCTGTTATTTATAGAGCATGTATATACAGGATGTAAAGTATGTTATTTATAGAGCATGTATATACAGGATGTAAAGTCTGTTATTTATAGAGCATGTATATTGTTAGGGATGCTGGGATAAAAAGGGATCCAAGAGCAGGTTAGCAGATAACTCAATTTATTGTCCAAAAAGTAAAGAAAAGAAACAAAACACAATTATAATTTGCAGCCGAGTCACCGAGCGAAGGGCAGGACAGGGGCGAAATCCAAGGGCAGGCAGGGGTCAAAACCAGAGGCAGAACCACAGTCCCGGTGGTAGAGCCAAGTCAATAGTCCAAAGCAAGAGCAGAAGAAAAAAACCGGGTGAGCAGGAAACAGGATGAGTGCAGGGACTGGGCAAAACAGAGGGCAAAAAACAAGATTAAATAAACAGACAGAATGTAAGCTAGGCACAACTAGATCAAGATTGGATTAGGACAGTCGTGAAACGGACGGAAACCAAGACACACTGACAGAGAAGCAAAGTAAGAGAGAAGCATAAGTAGTGGGGAAAATCAATGCAAAATGGGAGACAGGTGTGTGTAAGGAGAGCACGAGCATTGATTAGAATGAGGTGCAGCTGTGATGGCAGAGTGAGAGAAACTGACAATTAAGACAAATACAACAGAAAGGCTGATGATCAAACCCGAGTCCTGACAGTACCCCCCGCCCCAGGAATGCCACCAGGCTTCCCAGGATGAGGGGCAGATCGATGGTATTCTTCAATAAGAGAGCGGTCCAGAATGTCCCGAGTCGGGACCCAACATCTCTCCTCCGGACCGTACCCCTCCCAATCAACCAGATACTGGTATCCCCTGCCCCGACGCCTGGAATCCAGAATCCTCCTGACGGTAAAAGCGGGTGCGCCCTCGACCATCAGGGGGGGAGGAGGGAGGGGGTTAGAGGGAATAGGAGATGAAGAGAGAGAATGAATAAAAGGCTTGACACAAGATACATGAAACACCGGGTGAACTCGACGAAGGGGATGCGGGAGCCGAAGCCGAACCGCCACCGGGCTGATCACCTTAACAATGGGGTATGGCCCAATGAACCGCGGTGCCAACTTCTTGGATGGCACCTTAAGAGGCAGGTCCTTGGTGGAGAGCCATACCTTTTGTCCACAGATGTATCTGGGTGCCTCAGCCCGACGACGGTCCGCCAATCTCTTGGTGCGTTCCCTGGTTCTCAGAAGTGCTTCCCTGGCCCTCCTCCAGGTCCGCCGGCATCGATTGATAAATGCCTGAACAGAGGGAACCGCAGCTTCGGAACCCTGTGAAGGAAATAGAGGGGGTTGATATCCAAGACAGCAAGAAAAAGGGGATAATCCAGTAGATGACACCGGCAATGTATTATGAGCATACTCAACCCACGTAAGCTGCTGGCACCAGGACGAGGGATTATGAGAAGCCAGACAGCGAAGGGTCCTCCCGAGGTCCTGGTTCGCACGCTCGGTCTGGCCGTTGGTTTGTGGATGGAATCCTGACGACAGACTAGCAGTAGCGCCAATCTGTCGACAGAACTCCCTCCAGAAGTGGGAGACGAACTGGGGTCCCCTGTCCGAGACCACGTCCTCCGGAAGTCCGTGGATCCGAAAGACGTGGTCCACGACTGCCCGGGCCGTCTCCCTGGCTGAGGGAAGTTTAGGGAGAGGAATGAAGTGGACTGCCTTGGAAAAGCGATCCACTACAGTGAGGACAACCGTATTGCCACTGGACTCCGGTAATCCCGACACAAAGTCCAGCGCAATATGGGACCAGGGACGGGATGGAACGGGAAGGGGTTGGAGCAAACCAGCGGGTACAGAACTAGAGGATTTGTTTTGAGCACAGACCGAGCAGGCGACCACAAAACCACGGACATCCCCCCCCATGCCTGGCCACCAGAAACGTTGGCGGATGGCAGCCAACGTTCTCCTCACTCCTGGGTGACAGACCAGCCTGGACGAGTGACCCCACTCCAGAACCCCTGGCCGAACCGACTCCGGAACAAACAGCAGACCCGCCGGGCCCCCCTCCGGTACCTCTGCCCCCGACTGAGCCTGCCTGACACGTTCTTCGATGCCCCAGGTGACGGACCCCACCACACAACCAGGAGAAAGGATGGTGTCTGGCGGAGTTGCGTCCTCCGGAGCAGGGAACTGACGTGAGAGCGCGTCAGGCTTAACGTTTTTGGAGCCCGGCCGGTAAGACAGGGTAAAATTGAAGCGGCCAAAGAAAAGTGCCCAGCGAGCCTGCCTGGAATTCAGTCGTTTGGCTGTTTGGATATATTCCAAGTTCCGATGGTCGGTCCAGACCAGAAATGGCTCCGTCGAACCCTCCAGCCAGTGGCGCCACTCCCCCAAAGCCAGCCGCACAGCCAACAACTCACGATTGCCGATGTCGTAGTTCCGTTCTGTGGGAGACAATCGGTGTGAGAAATATGCACAAGGATGCAATTTGTTGTCAAGAGAGGATCGTTGAGACAGAACCGCTCCGACCCCTACCTCTGACGCATCAACCTCCACAACGAACTGCCGGGTAGGATCCGGAGTTATTAAAATGGGTGCAGATGAAAACCGCCTCTTAAGTTCATCAAAGGCCGTCTGAGCGGCTGAGGACCAGCAAAACGGTTTCTTTGTGGAGGTTAATGCTGTCAGAGGAGCCGCCACCTGGCCAAAATTACGGATAAACCGCCTGTAGAAATTAGCAAATCCAATAAAACTTTGCAGTGACTTTCGGTTGCCAGGTGTGGGCCAGTCGGAGACGGCCTCGACCTTGGCAGGATCCATGCGGATCCCCTCCACCGAGACGATGTGTCCCAAGAACGGAACTGACTGGTTGTGGAAGGAACACTTCTCCGCCTTAGCAAACAGATGGTTCTCTAGCAGCCGCTGCAACACTCGTCTGACGTGCTGAATGTGTACCTGGAGTGAACGAGAAAAAATCAGGATGTCATCCAGATACACAAAGACAAAGTTGTTGATCATGTCTCTCAGCACGTCATTGACGAGTGCCTGGAAGACGGCTGGGGCGTTAGTCAAACCGAAGGGAAGGACCCTGTACTCAAAATGCCCTGTGGGGGTATTAAAAGCAGTCTTCCATTCGTCCCCCTCCCTGATCCGGACCAGATGATAAGCATTGCGGAGGTCCAACTTCGTGAAGTACTTTGCCCCCTGCAGGATCTCGAAGGCTGATGACATCAACGGCAGGGGATACCGGTCTTTAATGGTGATGTCATTCAGCCCACGATAATCAATGCAAGGGCGCAAGGAACCATCCTTTTTCTTCACGAAGAAGAACCCTGCCCCCGCCGGAGAGGAAGAAGGACGAATAACACCGGCCGCCAGAGACTCCGACAAATACTTCTCCATGGCCGCCCGTTCGGGAGCAGACAAGGAAAACAATCGTCCCTTGGGCGGAGAAGTGCCAGGGAGAAGATTGATGGCACAATCATAGGGACGGTGCGGAGGAAGAGATGCCGCCCGGGAGTGACTGAAAACCGCTCGCAAATCATGGTAGACCTCAGGAACTCGGGAGAGATCAATCGGCTCCTCCTGCAACACAGGGAGAGAAGAGACAGAAGACAAGGCAGACACAAGACAATGGGCGTGACAATAGGGACTCCATGATAGAATAGTGTGTTCAGACCAGTTAATGTGTGGATTGTGAGTGGTTAACCAGGGATGACCTAAGACCACAGGAGTGAGAGGTGAGTGACAAACAAAGAATACAATTTCCTCTCTATGATTACCAGAGGTAATTAGTTCTAAAGGAACTGTGGTCTGAGAAATGGTGGTAAGTTCTCTGCCATCTAAAGCGTGAGCAGTAAGAACAGGAGAGAGAGACTGAAAAGAAATGCCTTTCTTCAAAGCCCAAGAAAAATCTATAAAGTTCCCTTCGGCTCCTGAGTCAATGAGGGCGGAGAGTTGATGGACAGCACCTTTGTACGTGACTGAGACTGGGAGCATAGAGCGGGAACCAGTAGATGGGGTGGTGGAAGTAGCGCTCGCCAGTACCCCCTTGCTTACTAGCGAGCGTTGGCTTTTGCCGGACAGGAAGAAGCAAAATGTCCAGATCGACCACAGTAGAGGCATAATCCTTTGGACAGACGTCTCTGTTTCTCCTCTGCGGATAAATGGTACCTGCCCAACTGCATGGGTTCCGGAGTAGAAGAGTGGACCGGAGCATCAGAAACTTGAAAGGCAGACACAGGGGCGACAAAAGGCAAGGTTGTAGAAGACCGAGCTCTCTGACGAAGATCCCGGCGGTTATCCAAACGAATAGCCAGCTCAACGAGTTCATCCAGGTGTTCAGGAAGTTCATGAGCATACATCTCATCCTTTATCTCATCCTCCAGCCCCTCTGCGAACCTGGCCACCAGTGCTGCGTCATTCCACTTACTTGATGCAGCAAGAGTGCGAAATTCGATGGCGAAATCTGCCACTGAACGTCTCCCCTGGCGCAGCGCTGCCAACAACCGCGATGCCTCCTTACCGAGTGCTGAGCGGTCGAATATCTTGATGAACTCTGCTTTGAAGCTGGAAAAATCCTTACAACATGCTGCCTCTGCAGCCCAAACAGAAGTGGCCCATTCCAGAGCCCGGCCGGCGAGAAGGGAGATGACAAACGCCACTCTGGCTGAGTCTGAGGCGTAAGTGAGGGGTTGCAAAGAGAAAATCACCTCACACTGAATAATGAATGCACGACACACTGTAGGCTCACCGGAATAAATAGGAGGATTGTTGATGCGTGGTTCAGGGGTGACAGTAGAACGTTCGGTGACTGGCGAAACAGGATTACGTTCAGTCTGCATCCGGCAAACAGTCTCTGTAAGCTCAGTGACTCGGCTGACTAACGTGTCCATGGCTTGATGAGCAGCCGCCAACTCCCCCTGATGCTGACCCAGCAGCGCACCCTGCGCTTCCACAGCCGAGCGTAACTGCGATTGATCTGCTGGATCCATCCTGGTCAGTGTGTACTGTTAGGGATGCTGGGATAAAAAGGGATCCAAGAGCAGGTTAGCAGATAACTCAATTTATTGTCCAAAAAGTAAAGAAAAGAAACAAAACACAATTATAATTTGCAGCCGAGTCACCGAGCGAAGGGCAGGACAGGGGCGAAATCCAAGGGCAGGCAGGGGTCAAAACCAGAGGCAGAACCACAGTCCCGGTGGTAGAGCCAAGTCAATAGTCCAAAGCAAGAGCAGAAGAAAAAAACCGGGTGAGCAAGCCGAAACAGGATGAGTGCAGGGACTGGGCAAAACAGAGGGCAAAAAACAAGATTAAATAAACAGACAGAATGTAAGCTAGGCACAACTAGATCAAGATTGGATTAGGACAGTCGTGAAACGGACGGAAACCAAGACACACTGACAGAGAAGCAAAGTAAGAGAGAAGCATAAGTAGTGGGGAAAATCAATGCAAAATGGGAGACAGGTGTGTGTAAGGAGAGCACGAGCATTGATTAGAATGAGGTGCAGCTGTGATGGCAGAGTGAGAGAAACTGACAATTAAGACAAATACAACAGAAAGGCTGATGATCAAACCCGAGTCCTGACATATATACAGGATGTAAAGTCTGTTATTTATAGAGCATTTATATACAGGATGTAAAGTCTGTTATTTATAGAGCATGTATATACAGAATGTAAAGTCTTATTTATAGAGCATGTATATACAGAATGTAAAGTCTGTTATTTATAGAGCATGTATATACAGAATGTAAAGTCTGTTATATATATAGCATGTATATACAGGATGTAAAGTCTGTTATTTATAGAGCATGTATATACAGGATGTAAAGTCTGTTATTTATAGAGCATGTATATACAGAATGTAAAGTCTGTTATTTATAGAGCATGTATATACAGGATGTAAAGTATGTTATTTATAGAGCATGTATATACAGGATGTAAAGTCTGTTATTTATAGAGCATGTATATACAGGATGTAAAGTCTGTTATTTATAGAGCATTTATATACAGGATGTAAAGTCTGTTATTTCTAGAGCATGTATATACAGGATGTAAAGTCTTTTATTTATAGAGCATGTATATACAGGATGTAAAGTCTGTTATTTATAGAGCATGTATATACAGGATATAAAGTCTGTTATTTATAGAGCATGTATATACAGAATGTAAAGTCTGTTATTTATAGAGCATGTATATACAGGATGTAAAGTATGTTATTTATAGAGCATGTATATACAGGATGTAAAGTCTGTTATTTATAGAGCATGTATATACAGGATGTAAAGTCTGTTATTTATAGAGCATTTATATACAGGATGTAAAGTCTGTTATTTCTAGAGCATGTATATACAGAATGTTTATATAATGACCAGGTGATGAGTGGTGGTGATGAATGAATTATGTAATAGAGTTTATCAACCTGAAAATTCCTATTGTCCTAGTTTTTATTAGTATATTTTAAGCAGTTAATAAAATGGATTACTTTCCCATTGGACCTATACTTTGAATAAAAACGAGCTTCTCCTGTTGGTGAAGAAGCCAGAGAAAGAAACTTTGTCTCAGTTCCAAATGACACGCTATCCCCTGTATAGTGTATTACATTTGACCAGGTAGTGCGCTATCAGGGGTCCTGGCCAAACGTATAGGAATAGAGTGCTATTTGGGACGTGTCTGGCTTCCTTTCCATGCTCCCTGCGACATGTTAGAGGTAATATAGCTGGCATCAAAGATCAGTGGTTGGCCCAACCTATTTACACTTTAAACCCATTCTACATCATCATCCACTTTTCTCTCCTCTCACACCTTTTCATTTCAATACAAATCTGACATAATAAATAGCCCACTGTTTCCCATTCAACTAAAAAGGACTCGAGGCAGGGTGTTTTCACAGGATGGATATAACTCCACCTACCGAGCCTCCCTCCCTTAACAAGCCCAGAGAAATTAGACCTGACAGGGAGAATGGCTGCACGTCGGTCGCTGGACTGGAGGGACTGATTGACCTCTGGGTGAACCGCTGAGCTGTGCCTCTCCTGACCCCCCCTCCACCCTCTCCTGTTGTGACAGCACCTCCAACTGAACATACGTCATGCAAAACTACAAATCCAATCTCCTCACGCTATAATCGGACAGAGGAGCCCTTTGCGCAGCGCATGAGAGTCACATCGAGGTTTTAATGGAAGATGTATGGTCATTAAAACTAGAACTGTGAATGAACGATGTTAAACATAGTTGTATCTGTCTTAAATGATCCTATTGGGTGGGTTACTAGTGATAATATATGTTAAACTAGTAGATTGCAGGATATTAAATAAAATCTAATTGATTTGTCACATGCGCCGAATACAACAGACAAGTCCTTAACCAACAAGGCAGTTTTTAAAAAAACGGGTGTTAAGTAAAAATGTATAATATAAAGTATAACTCCATCTCAATGCATGGCTCCAATTAAAACGTTTTATTTCAACAAGTGGGAAGCTATTTTATCTCTTGACCCAATATAGTTTTAATTAACTGCTTTATTTGATTTGTGTGATTGACAGACAGCGAGAGATAATAACTGTTCTGCTGTAACTGCTGCTTGGTGTTCGGTTCATACAGGGTCCCTCTCCCCTATCTCGTTATTTGATGGACAGTGAACTTGGCGAGGTTGGTGCGCGAGAGTTCACCGAGATGTCAGGGTTCGTGTAGTAGGGCACCGGCAGGTCAGCGCGAGCGCTTGGGAATGAGGAGATATCCCCCTCCGGGCGTTGCAGAGCCTCTCGAGCATCCAGCTAATCGCTGACGATGCGCCCCCGATACAGACCTCATCTCTCTCTGTTTCTCTCTCTGTTTCTCTCACACGCAGACAGAGAGGCACGCGCGTTAGTTATTAATTTTTGTGGGACGGGAAGCACGCAACCATCACAGGTGGCCATTTAAGTCAATGTCCTGGTCTATTTAAAGGAAATATATGATTTGTCAAGGATCAGATGGTGGCTTTATAGGTTAAAGGCGTGTATTACAGACCACCTGGATATACGAGTTAAATGCTGGGTCCATATGGAATGTTGTGAATATACAGTCAGGGATGCATACTTGAACTTCAGCTGACTAGAGTAAGGACATGGTATCACTGAACTATTTCACACACTGTTCTTATTCATGGGGACATCTTTGTTTGAAAAAGCCTATATGCCTCAAACGTGTAGTTCAGATGGTAGAGCTTGGCGCTTGCAACGCCAGGGTTGTGGGTTCGATTCCCACGGGGGACCAGTTCGAAAAAAGTATGAACATGTATGAACTAACTAACTGTAAGTCGCTCTGGATAAGAGTGTCTGCTAAAATATAAATGTAACGTGTAGTAAGGTAATGTCATAATACATGTCCTTCAGTGTCTTGAATAAGCTATGTAGTTGAATTCCTAATCAAGAAATGTACATATAAACGCCCGATAATATCCTGACATTTATAGGCTATTTCTCCTCAAGTCATTTGCATGGTTTACTCCATACATAGCGACGAGGTGAACTGCAGGGCAACGCTTCAGCACCTCGGTGCGACCCGGCAGAGAGAGAATGGGGAACGGGAAATCTATAATGAGTCGCTGTAAAATGTGGAGCCACGCTGTCTCCTGCTTAACTGGCTGATTCGCCTGTCCGCTCCACGTTATAGCTGTCGTAAAAAGTGATTCCAAATGCTCTGGGTGGTTCAGCGGTGTTTACTTAACATGTTTAGCCTACCAGTAACCTTGTCTGCACATAAACAAATACATTTCCCAAAAACGGACCCAAGTTTGAACGCACTGCAAGATATGATTTTTATAAGAGAGGCCGTTCCACAGATACAGAGAGCAGCGCCGCGGGCTGCAGAGGGCCACCGTAGTCTCATTCTAGATAAGACAAGTGTAACCAGGGTGCACACTACGTCTTTTATTATTTATTTTGTAACGTTTATTTAACTCTGCAAGTCAGTTAAGAACAAATTATTATTTACAATGACGGCCTACACCGGCCAAACCTGGACGACGCTGGGCCAATTGTGCGCCGCCCTATGGGACTCCCAATCACGGTTGTGATAAAACCTGGAATCGAACTAGGGTGTCTTTAGTGACGCCTCTAGCACTGAGATGCAAATCGCTGCGCCACTCGGGAGCCCCTGAATATCTCGTCAGTGAATATCAAAAACTCAAAGAAAAAGGGGCATTTCGAGGAAAACTGTCTTTTATAGCCTCCAAACAATTCATGTCATTAATGAGTTTAGCATAAAAAATACAATATAAGCAACTTAGTTGTTCCAACAAAATGCTGGATTAAAGCGTTCACGCGATTGTTTAATGGTTTACTTTTTACCACATGAAGCTTTATTTAATGCTTGAGTCGAATAAAGCACGTATTGGAATTTAAAGAGGATTAAGGAAATTATTTAAATTCGGAGCCAACAGCGCAAATTGAAATGTGTTGAAAGCTGTTCAATTAAGTACGCCCCGGGCATTACATGCAGAACTCATCAAATGTCATGAGTCTAAACTGCGGAATATTTGCAACAAAGAACCTTGGATGGTTCCTATTGTTAGAGGGACTTGACACCTTTTCAGAGTTAAATCCCTGATTGTGCGTCTCCAACAGGAGGTGGTATTAAAATGCGCCCTATAACAAATGGGTTTTTGGAGAGGCTGCTACTCCGTGGGCGGGGCCAGATGACACAACAATTAAAGATGAACTTTGTGTGAACTAATTTCTGTATCCAAGTCAAGGTAACAGGAGGCCGAGGCCTGGGGACAGGGTATAAAGGCCGGAGAAACACCCAGACTTTCAGTAGCAAACTAACTCTTGCTCCACCTAAAGTCAATCTTTGGTTTGGTTCGTAACGCGCACTAGTACAATGGCTTTGAACACTTTGGTGGCGACCCTTCTGTGCACGATGGTGCTTCCAATCTGTCTCTTTTTAGTCGCGGTGAAGTTATGGGAGGTTTATTTAATCCGTGGTCGGGATCCTAGCTGTCAAGCCCCTCTCCCTCCTGGATCCATGGGCTTACCTTTCATTGGAGAGACGCTCCAACTCCTTCTCCAGGTAATTATAACACTTTAAAACTTAATAATAGTAATATTGTATAATATTACCTGTTGGGATTAATCTTTCTTCCGTTTATAATAAAAAAACATGTATTATTCCTTTTTGCAGAGGAGAAAGTTCCTGCGGATGAAACGGCAGAAGTATGGATACATTTACAGAACGCACCTCTTTGGCAACCCCACGGTGCGTGTCCTGGGAGCGAACAACGTCAGACAGATTCTGCTGGGTGAACATAAACTTGTCGCCGTGCAGTGGCCGGCTTCCGTCAGAACTATTCTGGGATCGGACACGCTCTCCAATATGCACGGGACCCAGCACAAAAACAAGAAAAAGGTACGTTAGTGATTAACTTTTTTACATTCATAAAATGTTTAAAATAACAAATTAAATGTATTATTGTACGCATAGATATTTGGCTAAAACCTGCTGCACCAATTTTTGCACCAAAAGTGTTATTTTAATGTCCCGTCTTAACGGAAATTTGCTCCTGTGTTTTAGGCTATAATGAGAGCGTTCTCCCGGGATGCTTTGGAACACTACATCCCGGTGATCCAGGAGGAGGTGAGGAGCGCCGTGAGGGAATGGCTGGAGAAGGACTCCTACGTGTTGGTCTACCCCGAGATGAAGCGACTCATGTTCCGCATCGCCATGAGGATCCTCCTGGGCTTCGACCCGGACCAGATCAAGACCGACGAGCAGGAGCTGGTGGAGGCTTTCGAAGAGATGATCAAAAACCTTTTCTCCCTGCCCATCGATGTCCCCTTCAGCGGCTTGTACCGGGTAAGTAGCGGTGCGTGGGGGATACTGAATTCTAACTCTATGACATTTTAAACAATGTATTTGGAATATTTTCAGTGCCGAAATTAATGTAAAAATCCTTCTTTCATCTACAGGGATTGAAAGCGCGAAATTTCATCCACTCCAAAATCGAGGAAAACATCCAGAATAAAATAGACAGTAATAAAGAGGTGAAACACAGAGACGCGTTACAACAGCTGATAGACAGCAGCAGGAGAAGTGATGAGCCATTCAGCATGCAGGTAACACTTCTCTTCGTTTCTATACAGGTATCCCCACTTCAGCAACACATACATGCATTTATCATCGATGCAGGATTTTGAGGCTGATTCCTTGACCTGTCATTGTTTTGAATGAGCTGTTTTATGATGATGTTATAATCCTGTGGTTTCTATGTTACTAGATTACCTGTAGTTAATAGTATTTGTAATGACTTAGTGTTGCATATCTTGGCCAGAATGCTCTTGAAAAATAGATTTAAAATCTCAATGAGCCCTTCCTTGTTAAATAAAATACATTATTTATGAAATTATTTTTCATGCATAAATAAACAGATGATAAATGTAAATTTGACCAGCTGTGGTTTTACAAGAATGTTGCTCAGTGAGTTAATTATTTCATTCCTCTATCTGAAGGCAGTTAAGGAGTCAGCCACAGAGCTTTTATTTGGAGGCCATGAGACCACTGCCAGTACAGCCACCTCGCTGGTCATGTTCCTGGGACTCAACCCGGACATTGTCAACAAACTCAGACAAGAACTGCACCAGAAGGTAAGAACCGGTTATTTATAGCTGGAAATCATTCATTCAATATTTATCCAGTAATTTACTTGCACATTGATAACCCTTTAGATCTCATAGGCTTGTGGAATAACAATGCTCTCTCCCTCTCAGGAGGAACAAGGTGTGGATCTGCTCGGTCAGAATGTGAACATTGAGGTGTTGGACCAGTTAAAGTATACAGGCTGTGTCATCAAAGAGACCTTGAGGATAAACCCCCCTGTACCTGGAGGCTTCAGAGTGGTACTGAAGACATTCCAACTAAATGTAAGTTAGTCTTTTTACAGGTGATTTGAATAAAATACTAACCTGTTTGATTTGATTGATATCTTTTGAAAGGATAGTGACTGTAAAACTCCAGACCAGTTGTCTAACAGTGCTGTGTTATTCTATGTTTCCAGGGTTACCAGATCCCCAAAGGCTGGACCGTTATCTACAGTATCTGTGACACCCACGACGTGGCCGATGTGTTCCCCAACAAAGAGGAGTTCAATCCGGAGCGTTTCATGGCCAAAGCCTCGGAGGACTCTTCACGCTTCAACTACATCCCGTTCGGAGGCGGCTCCAGGATGTGTGTCGGGAAAGAGTTCGCCAAGGTTCTCCTCAAGATATTCCTGGTAGAGCTCACACTGCACTGTAACTGGACTCTATCAAACGGGCCCCCGACCATGAAGACTGGCCCTACGGTCTACCCTGTTGACAACCTGCCCACTGTGTTCAGCAGGTACAGCCGCACCTAGTGACAATAACACACACCTCATATTAAAGCAATGCTATGAAATTGTAAATATAAAATATTTTAATGGTTTTAGATGAAATGATCCATGTTTGATATGTATATGTTGTTATCTTATGTCTTCTAGAAGCAAACTGCTCTCATGGATCACTGGTATTCCATTAAGGTGTCATGTACATTTGTAGATTTTGTTATATAGATTTTTGTATCTTACTGCATCTTATTTATACTACACTTTATTGTATGGGCTTTATTTAATAAAAACATGTTTGGTCAAGAAAAATGTTGTTTTACTTCCATAACATTTAGACCTGGTATTGAGAGAGAACGCATGTTACATCACAACTTCAGGCTAAATCTAAACAAAGTTCAACAAAAATGTCCTAAAATAAAGAAGTTGTCACTTTCGCTCTATACGGTCAGGAGACTGTGTATAGCGTAGTCACGGCCAGGACTAATAGACCTGTATAATAACGGGAGGGTGGATGGTGTGATTACACGGCCAGGACCAATAGACCTGTATAATAACAGGGGGAGGGTGGATGGTGTGATGACACGGCCAGGACCAATAGACCTGTATAATAACAGGGGGAGGGTGGATGGTGTGATGACACGGCCAGGACTAATAGACCTGTATAATAACAGGGGGAGGGTGGATGGTGTGATGACACGGCCAGGACCAATAGACCTGTATAATAACAGGGGGAGGGTGGATGGTGTGATGACACGGCCAGGACCAATAGACCTGTATAATAACAGGGGGAGGGTGGATGGTGTGATGACACGGCCAGGACCAATAGACCTGTATAATAACAGGGGGAGGGTGGATGGTGTGATGACACGGCCAGGACCAATAGACCTGTATAATAACAGGGGGAGGGTGGATGGTGTGATTACACGGCCAGGACCAATAGACCTGTATAATAACAGGGGGAGGGTGGATGGTGTGATTACACGGCCAGGACTAATAGACCTGTATAATAACAGGGGGAGGGTGGTTGGTGTGATGACACGGCCAGGACTAATAGACCTGTATAATAACAGGGGGAGGGTGGATGGTGTGATTACACGGCCAGGACCAATAGACCTGTATAATAACAGGGGGAGGGTGGATGGTGTGATTACACGGCCAGGACTAATAGACCTGTATAATAACAGGGGGAGGGTGGATGGTGTGATGACACGGCCAGGACCAATAGACCTGTATAATAACAGGGGGAGGGTGGATGGTGTGATTACACGGCCAGGACCAATAGACCTGTATAATAACAGGGGGAGGGTGGATGGTGTGATTACACGGCCAGGACTAATAGACCTGTATAATAACAGGGGGAGGGTGGATGGTGTGATGACACGGCCAGGACTAATAGACCTGTATAATAACAGCATTAAGAATCCCCAGCAGCAGCATTGAGAACACAGGAAGGCAGGCAGGGTGGCCAGGTGCGTCTTCCAGCACAGAGGGATGTCCTTGCCTGACTTTGGAGCTGCAGAACTAGAGTTCAATAGAGAACAAGGAGCTGTAATGCTGGCTTTTCCCCTCCCTGGCTGGGCATCCAACGGGCCATTAGGCGGGCTGTAGTGCTATAACGCCAGCCTGATTTACACCCACAGCCCTCTGCCTGGCACCGTTATGTCCAGCCCTCCTATCCCGGCAGCTCCAGGCCCTCCTATCCCGGCAGCTCCAGGCCCTCCTATCCCGGCAGGCCCAGGCCCTCCTATCCCGGCAGGCCCAGGCCCTCCTATCCCGGCAGGCCCAGGCCCTCCTATCCCGGCAGCTCCAGGCCCTCCTATCCCGGCAGGTCCAGGCCCTCCTATCCCGGCAGCTCCAGGCCCTCCTATCCCGGCAGCTCCAGGCCCTCCTATCTCAACTCCCACCGGTCCATTGTCAGCAGCACTCGATCCATTGCCATCCCTAGGCGCTGGAGCATCGATTCATGCTGCTGAACGCGCTCCTCCATGGGGAGCGGAGGGCTGGTCTCACCTGCTGCTTCCATAGGTAACTGGTCTGTGATTCTGTCAATGGCTCGCGTATGCGAGTGGAATGGTGGAAACAGGCGCAGGGAGACAGGCGTAATGCGAGAATTATATACTTCGTTTTATTTATACGAATAAACACCATCTGACACGAAACATACAATTAGTGGAAATGGGAACCAGGTGTGTGAGGAACAGGACAAAACGTAAACTGTGAAATGGATCGGTGGTGGCTAGAATTCTGGTGACGTCGACCGCCTTTGGCCGCCCGACCCAGGGGAGGGATCAACTTCAGCCGAAGTCGTGACAACACCATCTGTTGTTAACTAATAAAGCCAGCCCCCCTCCCTTACTCTTACCGGAAGAATCGCGATCCCTGTCTGCTCTGCCGATAGTTACCTTCTCTATGGGGATGTTATCATTCAGCCATGTTTCAGTAAAGCCATGTGCCCATAATTATAGACGGTATAGCCGACTTGTATTTCTTAAGCTTTGCTTTAAACTTCAATCCTGCCCTGCATCCACGCCGTCGCCTTTTCAACTCGTCCGGAATATCAAACATTTCCCTGGGGTGCAGCAGCGGTGGGTGTGCTAAATCCAAGGGCTGGGCTCGGTTGTAAATAATTGAGGACTCGCGTGAACGTTCGGCGCTGAGAAAAAGAAAAAGTGCCTCAGTGATACAAAGGACCGTTAAAACCTTCATAAAACAGTAGCACTCCATAATCCTGAACTATTATAGTTCAACTGTTATAAAGAAAAACATACTAAAACAACAATTAACACATGAACATGGGAGCTGCTTAACAGGCGACCAGCAGGGCGGCGCCAATCACTGTCTCACTATAGGGTATTGTATGTAGATTGATCTGCTTAACAGGCGACCAGCAGGGCGGCGCCAATCACTCAGTCTCACTCAGCCAAATCCTCATTATGGGGTATTGTATGTAGATTGATCTGCTTAACAAGCGACCACACAGGGCTGGTTAATAAGGCTGACCTCCAGTCTACATGGGGTATTGTATGTAGATTGAGCTGTTTAACAAGCGACCAGCAGGGCGGAGCCAATCTCAGACTCTTAACCCCCAGGCCAATCATATCAAACTCTTATCCCCCTGGCCAATCATATCAGACTCTTATCCCCCTGGCCAATCATATCAGACTCTTATCCCCCTGGCCAATCATATCAGACTCTTAACCCCCTGGCCAATCATATCAGACCCTTACCCCAAGGCCAATTATATCAGACTCTTATCCCCCTGGCCAATCATATCAGACTCTTATCCCCCTGGCCAATCATATCAGACTCTTAACCCCCAGGCCAATCATATCAGACTCTTAGCCCCCTGGCCAATCATATCAGACCCTTACCCCAAGGCCAATCATATCAGACCGCCCCCAGGTGGTAAGGGTAGGCAACAACACATCTGTAGTGGTCTCTGTAGGGATCTGCATCTCTCAGGGGTGCGTGCTTAGTCCCCTCCTGTACTCCCTGTTCACCCACGACTGCATTGCCAGGCACGACTCCAACACCATCATTAAGTTTGCAGACGACACAACGGTGGTAGGACTGATCACTGACAACAATTACAATGGCCTACAGGGAAGAGATCAGAGAAGGACAACAACCTCTCCCTCAACGTGAGCAACAAAAACAAGCTGACTGTGGGCTACAGGAAAAGGGGAGACAAGCACAAAACATTCTGCATTGTTGGTTAAGGGCTTGTTAGTAAGCATTTCACTGTAAGGTCTACACCTGTTGTATTGTTGGTTAAGGGCTTGTTAGTAAGCATTTCACTGTAAGGTCTACACCTGTTGCATGTGACAAATACAATTTGATTTGATATCAGACTCTTAATCCCCAGGCCAATCATATCAGACTTTCAGTGTTTGGGGGTAGCATATTGTTTGGGGGTAGCCTAGTGTTTGGGGGTAGCCTAGTGTTTGGGGGGTAATAGGAGT
The DNA here is from genome assembly GCA_023634145.1 of Thymallus thymallus. Classification (NCBI taxonomy): domain Eukaryota; kingdom Metazoa; phylum Chordata; class Actinopteri; order Salmoniformes; family Salmonidae; genus Thymallus; species Thymallus thymallus. The sequence continues at coordinate 971,788 of CM042388.1, read as the reverse complement.
GTTTGGGGGTAGCCCAGTGTTTGGGGGTAGACTAGTGTTTGGGGGTAGCCTAGTGTTTTGGGGAAGCCCAGTGTTTGGGGGTAGACTAGTGTTTGGGGGTAGCCTAGTGTTTTGGGGTAGCCCAGTGTTTGGGGGTAGACTAGTGTTTGGGGGTAGCCTAGTGTTTTGGGGAAGCCCAGTGTTTGGGGGTAGACTAGTGTTTGGGGGATAGCCTAGTGTTTTGGGCTAGCCTAGTGTTTTGGGGTAGTATGAGTGTTTGGGGATAGCCTAGTGTTTGGGGGTAGCCTAGTGTTTGGGGATAGCCTTGTGTTTGAGGGTAGCCTAGTGTTTGGGGGTAGCCTAGTGTTTGGGGGTAGCCTAGTGTTTGAGGGTACCCTAGTGTTTGGGGGTAGCCTAGTGTTTGGGGGTAGCCCAGTGTTTGGGGGTAGCCTAGTGTTTGGGGGTAGCCCAGTGTTTGGGGGTAGACTAGTGTTTGGGGGATAGCCTAGTGTTTGGGGGTAGCCTAGTGTTTGGGGGTAGCCCAGTGTTTGGGGGTAGACTAGTGTTTGGGGGATAGCCTAGTGTTTTGGGGTAGCCTAGTGTTTTGGGGTAGCCTAGTGTTTGGGGTAGTATGAGTGTTTGGGGATAGCCTAGTGTTTGGGGGTAGCCTAGTGTTTGGGGATAGCCTAGTGTTTGAGGGTAGCCTAGTGTTTGAGGGTAGCCTAGTGTTTGAGGGTAGCCTAGTGTTTTGCTGCTTGGTGGATGGGGTGCTGGGTGGCTGGGTGGATGGGGTGCTGGGTGGCTGGGTGGCTGGGAGCTGGGTGGCTGGGTGGCTGGGAGCTGGGTGGCTGGGTGGCTGGGTGGCTGGGTGGCTGGGTGGCTGGGAGCTGGGGTGCTGGGTGGCTGGGTGGCTGGGTGGCTGGGTGGCTGGGTGGCTGGGAGCTGGGTGGCTGGGGGGCTGGGTGGCTGGGTGGCTGGGAGCTGGGTGGCTGGGTGGCTGGGTGGCTGGGAGCTGGGTGGCTGGGTGGCTGGGGGGCTGGGTGGCTGGGTGGCTGGGGGGCTGGGGGGCTGGGAGCTGGGTGGCTGGGTGGCTGGGGGGCTGGGTGGCTGGGGGGCTGGGTGAGAGGATATAACATGTCCCTGACACTTTGGTTAAAGAGAAGAGGTCTTTTGAAGCATATTTTTCTGACAGGCTCCTGACAGTTTAATTGTTCTGACCAGTTTCTGACTGACTGGCCCAATAACAATTTAATTGTCTTGCCAGAGCAGGAAGGAGCTAGCTAGTGTTACCCTAACCATGAAAGGGACCAGTGTTGTTTAAAACCTCCATCAGGAGCTGTTAACAGACCAGTAAAACACAGGAGATCTGGGATGGCAGGGAGGCGATCGCTCAGTCAAGCCCAGATGTTTAACAGTTCGTAGTTGATACCTACATTCATCATTAGGAGGTATGAAATGCCATGTTAAGCCACTACATGTATTGCACTATTGATAAAGCTAATTTTTATATGGAATATTCAGCCCCCTATCTACTCAAAAGGACATAGGATAAATAATGTCATAACACTGCCACTAAACATGCAGTAGTTTCCACCTTCAGAGGATGCTGATCCAAAGCCTGTATCAACATTATAAGACCATCTCTGGCTGATACTGCCAGGCTGGAATTAGACGTGAGAGAGACGAGAACCTGAAGTAGCCTAGGCTCCAGTCCCCCTGAAGTAGCCTAGGCTCCAGTCCCCCAGAGCAGAGGGCTTGAATCCCCCTGAAGTAGCCTAGGCTCCAGTCCCCCAGAGCAGAGGGCTTGAATCCCCCTGAAGTAGCCTAGGCTCCAGTCCCCCTGAAGTAGCCTAGGCTCCAGTCCCCCTGAAGTAGCCTAGGCTCCAGTCCCCCAGAGCAGAGGGCTTGAATCCCCCTGAAGTAGCCTAGGCTCCAGTCCCCCAGAGCAGAGGGCTTGAATCCCCCTGAAGTAGCCTAGGCTCCAGTCCCCCTGAAGTAGCCTAGGCTCCAGTCCCCTGTCTTATGAGTGGGAGGGGACTGGGAAAAGGTGAGGTCAAAAATCATTGTGAATGATGTCCAGGTTAAGGTTAACAGTGCATGCTTTTTTATTGCGACTTTTTCGAATCATAGTCACACACCTCATGTAGCCTAGCCCATAGACCCATATGTTTTAATAAGGTTTGTATCACACACCTCATGTAGCCTAGCCCATAGACCCATATGTTTTAATAAGGTTTGTATCACACACCTCATGTAGCCTAGCCCATAGACCCATATGTTTTAATAAGGTTTGTATCACACACCTCATGTAGCCTAGCCCATAGACCCATATGTTTTAATAAGGTTTGTATCACACACCTCATGAAGCCTAGCCCATAGACCCATATGTTTTAATAAGGTTTGTATCACACACCTCATGTAGCCTAGCCCATAGACCCATATGTTTTAATAAGGTTTGTATCACACACCTCATGTAGCCTAGCCCATAGACCCATATGTTTTAATAAGGTTTGTATCACACACCTCATGTAGCCTAGCCCATAGACCCATATGTTTTAATAAGGTTTGTATAACAAAAAGTATTCTTACATAGGTATTCCTCTTGTCCAGATGGGACAGGGCAGTGTGCAGGGTGATGGCGATTGCATCATCTGTGGATCTATTGGGGCGGTAAGCAAATTGAAGTGGGTCTAGCGTTAGAGGTAAGGTAGAGGTAATATGATCCTTAACTAGTCTCTCAAAGCACTTCATGATGACAGAGGACAGTGCTACGGGGAGATAGTCATTTAGTTCAGTTACCTTTGCTTTCTTAGGTACAGGAACAATGGTGGCCATCTTGAAGCATGTGGGGACAGCAGACTGGGATAGGGAGAGATTGAATATGTCTGTAAACACAACAGCCAGCTGGTTTGCACATGCTCTGAGGACGCGGCTAGGGATGCCGTCTGGGCCGGCAGCCTTGTGAGAGTTAACAAGCTTAAATGTCTTACTCACGTCGGCCACGGAGAAGGAGAGCCCACAGTCCTTGGTAGTGGGTCGCGTACAATACATGAACTGTACTATAACGATGATAAATGGTGCAACAAACTGTCCCAACACCTTACCACTGCTACACCTGGCAACACAACTACAGTTGAAGTGGGAAGGTTACATAAACCTTAGACAAATACATTTAAACTCACTTTTTCACAATTCCTGACATTTAATCCTAGTAAAAATTCCCTGTTTTAGGTCAGTTAGGATCACCACTTTATTTTAAGAATGTGAAATGTCAGAATAGTAGAGAGAATGATTTATTTCAGCTTTTATTTCTTTCATCACATTCCCAGTGGGTCAGAAGTTTACATACACTCAATTAGTATTTGGTAGCATTGCCTTTAAAATGTTTAACTTGGGTCAAACGTTTCGGTAGCCTTACACAAGCTTCCCACAATAAGTTGGGTGAATTTTGGCCCATTCCAAAAGGAGGAGTTGGCTTTGGGGGTGACCAGCGAAATATACCTGCTGGAGCGTTGGAGGCTATTTTGTAAATGACATCGCCGAAGTCAAGGATCGGTAGGATAGTCAGTTGTACAAGGGCATGTTTGGCAGCATGAGTGAAGGAGGCTTTGTTGCGAAATAGGAAGCCGATTCTGGATTTCATTTTGGATTGGAGATGGTTAATGTGAGTCTGAAAATTCAGTTTACAGTCTAACCAGACACCTAGGTATTTGTAGGAGTCCACGTATTCTAAGTCGGACCCGTCGAGAGTAGTGATGATAGTCCGGTGGGCGGGTTTTAGTTTTACTAGCAATTAAGAGCAGTTGGAGCCACGGAAGGAGTGTTGTATGGCATTGAAGCTTGTTTGAAGGTTAGTAAACACAGTGTCCAAAGAGGGGCCAGATGTATACAGAATGGTGTCGTCTGCGTAGAGATGGATCAGAGAGTCACCAGCAGCGAGAGCGACATCGTTGATGTATATAGAGAAAAGGGTTGGCCCAAGAACTGAACCTTGTGGCACCCCCATAGAGACTGCCAGAGGATCGGACAACAGGCCCTCCGATTTGACACACTGAACTCTGTCTGAGAAGTAGTTGGAGAACCAGGCAAGGCAGTCACTTAAGAAACCAAGGCTGTTGAGTCTGCCAATAAGAATGCAGTGATTGACAGAGTCGAAAGCCTTGGCCAGGTCGATGAAGACGGCTGCACAGTACTGTCTTCTATCGATGGCGGTTATGATATCGTTCAGTACCTTGAGCGTAGCTGAGGTGCACCCATGACCAGCTCGGAATCCAGATTGCATAGCAGAGAAGGTACGGTGGGATTCGAAGTGATCAGTGATCTGTTTGTTAACTTGGCTTTCGAAGACTTTAGAAAGGCAGGGCAGGATGGATATAGGTCTGTAACAGTTTGGGTCTAGAGTGTCTCCCCCTTTGAAGAGGTGGATGACCGCGGCAGCTTTCCAATCTCTAGGGATCTCAGACGATACGAAAGAGAGGTTGAACAGGCTGGTAATAGGGGTTGCACCAATTTTGGCAGATCATTTTAGAAAGATAGGGTCCAGATTGTCTAGCCCAGCAGATTTGTAGGGGTCCAGATTTAGCAGCTCTTTCAGAACATCAGCTGTCTGGATTTAGGTGAAGGAGAAACGGGGGGGGCTTGGGCAGGTTGCTGCAGGGGGTGCAGAGCTGTTGGCCGGGGTAGGGGTAGCCAGGTGGAAAGCATGGCCAGACGTAGCAAAATGCGTATTGAAATTTTCGATTATCGTAAATGTCTTAGAGGTGACAGTGTTTCCTTGCCTCTATGCAGTGGGCAACTGGGAGGAGATGCTCTTATTCTCCATGGACTTTACAGTGTCCCAGAACTTTTTGGAATTAGTACTACAGGATGCACATTTCTGTTTGAAAAAGCTGGCTTTTGCTTTTCTAACTGGCTGTGTATATTTGTTCCTGACTTCCCTGAAAAGTTGCATATCGCGGGGGCTATTCGATGCTAATGCAGTGCGCCACAGGATGTTTTTGTGTTGGTCAAGGGCAGTCAAGTCTGGGGTGAACCAAGGGCTAAATCTGTTCTTAGTTCTAAGTTTTTTGAAAGGGGCATGCTTATTTAGGATGGTGAGGAAAGCACTTTTAAAGAACAACCAGGCATCCTCTACTGACGGGATGAGGTCAATATCCTTCCAGGATACCTGGGCCAGGTTGATTAGAAAGGCCTGCTCGCAAAAGTGTTTTAGGGAGCGTTTGACAGTGATGAGCGGTAGTCGTTTGACCGCTGACCTATTACGAACGCAGGCAATGAGGCAGTGGTCGCTGAGATCCTGGTTGAAAACAGAGGAGGTGTATTTGGAGGGCAAGTTAGTCAGGATGATATCTATGATGGTACCCATGTTTACGGATTTAGGGTTGTACCTGGTGGGTTCCTTGATAATTTGTGTAAGATTGAGGGCATCTATTTTAGATTGAAGGACAGCCGGGGTGTTAAGCATATCCCAGTTTAAGTCACCTAACAGTACAAACTGAAGATAGATGGGGGGCAATCAATTCACATATGGAGTCCAGGGCAAAGCTGGGGGCTGAGGGGGGTCTGTAACAGGTGGCAACAATGAGAGACCTATTTCTGGAAAGGTGGATTTTTAAGAGTAGAAGCTCAAACTGTTTGGGCACAGACCTGAACAGTATGACAGAACTCTGCAGGTTATCTCTACAGTAGATTGCAACTCCGCCAACTTTGGCAGTTCTATCTTGACGGGAAATATTGTATTGAATTTTTGCTGGCCTTCCTGAGCCAGGATTCAGACACAGCTAGGACATCGGGGTTGGTGGAGTGTGCTAAAGCAGTGAATAAATCAAACTTAGGGAGGAGGCTTCTGATATTAACATGCAAGAAACCAGGGCTTTTACGGTTACAGAAATCAACAAATGAAAGCGCCTGGGGAATAGGTGTAATGCTGGGGGTTACAGGACCTGGGTTTACCTCTACATCACCAGAGGAACAGAGGAGGAGTAGAATCAGTATTCGGCTAAGGGCTTTAAGAACTGGACGTCTAGTACGTTGGGTACAGAGAATAAAAGGAGCAGATTTCTGGGCGTGGTGGAATAGATTGAGGGCATAATGTACAGACAAGGGTATAGTAGGATGTGAGTTCATTGGAGGTAAACCTAGGCGTTGGGTAATGAAGAGAGAGGTTGCATCTCTGGAGACACCAGTTAAGCCAGGTGAGGTCTCCGCATGTGTGGGGGGACAAAGGAGCTATCAGAGGCATGTTGAGCAGGACTGGGGGCTCTACTGTGAAATAAAACAATAATAGCTAACCTAAACAGCAACAGACAAGGCATATTGAAATAAGAAAGAGGCATAAAAAACAAACAGTTAATGAGGGGCAAAAAATAACAGTTAATTAAGAGGGCTAAGACAACGACGGGTAATGGCGATGAAAAGACAAAGAGGGTCAGTTAGAGAAATGTGATATGCTACACACAGGACCTGAGGCCTAGCAGATAAACAGAATGAAATACCATATAACGGAACAGTTCAGCAGGAATCAGCTGTGAAGCCGAGTAATCATAAGATCCGATGAGCAGCAAAGAGGTGAGCCAGGGAGCAGTTCAATGGGCGCTGCACTAGGCGAGCGGGAGGCATGGCTAGCAGGCCGGGGCTAGCAGATGGATCTTCGGTGACGTCACAGAGGAAAAGCCTGTTGAGACCACGTCGGACAATTACAGACCAGTCATGGTGGCTCGGCGGGGCTCCGTGTCGACAGTAGAAGGTCCAGGCAGGTTGACAAAGGTACTGTAGCCCGGGAGATTAGCTAGCACACGTCGGCTGATGCTGCCACCCACGTGCTTCACGGTTGGGATGGTGTTCTTCGGCTTGCAAGCCTCCCCCTTTTTCCTCCAAACATAACGATGGTCATTATGGCCAAACAGTTCTATATTTGTTTCATCAGACCAGAGGACATTTCTCCAAAAAGTATGATCTTTGTACCCATGTGCAGTTGCAAAATGTAGTCTGGCTTTTTTATGGAGCAGTGGCTTCTTCCTTGCTAAGCAGCCTTTCAGGTTATGTCGATATAGGACTCGTTTTACTGTGGATATATATACTTTTGTACCTGTTTCCTCCAGCATCTTCACAAGGTCCTTTGCTGTTGTTCTGGGATTGATTTGCACTTTTCACACCAAAGTACGCTAATCTCTAGGAGACAGAACGCGTCTCCTTCCTGAGCGGTATGACGGCTGCATGGTCCCATGGTGTTTATACTTGGGTACTATTGTTTGTACAGATGAACGTGGTACCTTCAGGCGTTTGGAAATTGCTCCCAAGGATAAACCAGACTTGTGGAGGTCTACAATTATTGTGTCAACTTGGTGTATGTAAACTTCTGACCCACTGGAATTGTGATATAGTGAATTATAAGTGAAATAATCTGTCTGTAAACAATTGTTGGAAGAATTACTTGTGTCATGCACAAAGTAGATGTCCTAACCGACTTGCCAAAACTATAGTTTGTTAACATGAAATCAGTGGAGTGGTTGAAAAATGAGTTTTAATGACTTCAACCTAAGTGTATGTAAACTTCTGACTTCAACTGTATTTGTTCAGCACTTTTGAAATGTATGAGCGACTTAATTAAGAGGTGAAAATATACCAAATTATTAGGCTGAAGCACATTAAACGCTGTTTGGGTCTTTGCGTGTCAAAAAATATCCACGTCAAATAACATTAAATAAGCTTTTAATTTGACACGTCAAATAACACAATTCTATTATAGAATGTTGTGTGTGCTGAATGTGCACGTGCAAGCCAAGCACCACCACTACTATCAGCAGTACTGTCAAAGCTGTACAAAAAAAGTCTGCAAACACGCATACACCGGCCACAAACGATGTGTTTACAGTACCGTGTTGGTGAAAATAGATCAAATTATTTGGGCTATTAGCAGCTTAGTACACAACATACAATTAGTATTACTTTCTTAGCTACAGTATACATATCTCCCTGGCATATTACATCATTTATCATACAATACATTTTTGAACTCACCTTGCTCGATTAAACAGGAAGGTGGCGCGGTGGTCCTTTGGTCTGGCATTCTCTGGATCTACTCGGAAAGAAAAACAGCCACTCCACTGAATAGCAGGCTAGTGGTCGCTTTGCAATGCTTGTAGTTAGACACTGATTCCTTTCAAACCATTCATTGTTGAATTTGCGATTTCCAAATTGTTGTGTAATGTTTATGCCCAATGGCTGATGAGCACCGATACGTTTTATCTATATTTTATCTTCATTATTTATCTTCATGTGACAAGGATTAAAATGGATTTGCCAGTAGATTGTCGACTTGATTCATGATGATGACGCTAGATAAGATGAATGAAAGTCAGATGTTGACATGATCAGTCCAATCAAAGCTACTGTAGATATAATGTGATTTGAAGTCATTTCTGTGGCCAACGACCTTGAGCCTTCTTGGAAAGGCACTTCTAATCTAAGTCTATGGCAGGAGCCAAATGGCTCACATTTGTTATGTCCACCCTTACTAAAGGCGAGTGATGTAGTGTCCCCATGACTGACAGAATACTGAGCCAATCACAGTGCAATGCTGAGCCAATCACGAAAGTTAGTTCACAAAGAAAGTTCTTTTCTGGCAATTTTGAGCCTGTAATCGGACCCACAAATGCTGATGCTCCAGATACTCAACTAGTCTAAAGAAGGCCAGTTTTATTGATTCTTTAATCAGCACAACAGTTTTCAGCTGTGCTAACATAATTGCAAAAGGGTTTTCTAATGATCAATTAGCCTTTTAAAATTATAAACTTGGATTAGCTAACACAACGTGCCATTGGAACACAGGATTGATGATTGCTGATAATGGGCCTCTGTACGCCTATGTAGATATTCCATTAAAAATCAGCTACAATAGTAATTTACAATATTAACAATGTCTACACTGTATTTCTGATCAATTTGATGTTATTTTAATGGACAATAAATTTGCTTTTCTTTCAAAAACAAGGACATTTCTAAGTGACCCCAAACATTTGAACGGTAGTGTACTTTCTGTTTTGGTTGATGATATGACTGAAGATATCTGGTGGTGGTATGACTGAAGACATCTGGTGGTGGTATGACTGAAGATATCTGGTGGTGGTATGACTGAAGACATCTGGTGGTGGTATGACTGAAGATATCTGGTGGTGGTATGACTGAAGACATCTGGTGGTGGTATGACTGAAGATATCTGGTGGTGGTATGACTGAAGATATCTGGTGGTGGTATGACTGAAGACATCTGGTGGTGGTATGACTGAAGATATCTGGTGGTGGTATGACTGAAGATATCTGGTGGTGGTATGACTGAAGACATCTGGTGGTGGTATGACTGAAGATATCTGGTGGTGGTATGACTGAAGATATCTGGTGGTGGTATGACTGAAGATATCTGGTGGTGGTATGACTGAAGATATCTGGTGGTGGTATGACTGAAGATATCTGGTGGTGGTATGACTGAAGATATCTGGTGGTGGTATGACTGAAGATATCTGGTGGTGGTATGACTGAAGATATCTGGTGGTGGTATGACTGAAGATATCTGGTGGTGGTATGACTGAGGGTGAGTTGTCCTCTGAATTTATTAAGGGGGGGGGGGGGATTGACACTGACAGTAATTTTCTGTGACATAACACAGCAGAATACACTCCTCCTCCCAGCATGAAGTGATCAGAACAAGGTCATGCCAGTTCAAATGTTATGTCATAGAGAAGAGAGAGAGAGAGAGACAGGGAGAGAGAGTGAGAGTGAGAGTGAGAGAGAGAGGTTGTGCTGGTGGATTGGAGGTCAGCTGGAAATGAACCATGGACTCAGATGTATGAGCAGCTGCCTGGTTCAGAGAGAGAGAGAGAGAGAGAGGAGGGTTCATCTGTAGTTCACCCAGGGTAACCCCAGGGTAATGCAGTGTGTGTGTGTGTGTGGAGACACAGGGAGCAGGGCAACACAGGGTTCAGTAAGAGGGTAGGGACAAATAAAATGCTGGTAACACTTTACAATAAGGTTCAATTTGTAAAGGGTTTATAAAGGGTTTGTAATGACGTTATTAACAAATAGATAAAAATAGTGTTCTAGCCAGTCAGTGTTTGCCAAATAGTGTTATAGCCAGTCAGTGTTTGCCAAATAGTGTTCTAGCCAGTCAGTGTTTGCCAAAGAGTGTTCTAGCCAGTCAGTGTTTGCCAAATAGTGTTCTAGCCAGTCAGTGTTTGCCAAATAGTGAGCCACTATTTACCTCCAGCTACTAACCATTTACAGATGTGTATAATATTTAACTCTTATGTATCATGAGACCTTATCTTCAATGGTTGCACAGTTAAACAAGTTATTTTTTCACTTTTGAGTGTGATGCATTGTTGCTCTGTCCCAGGAACAGTAGTGTGATGCATTGTTGCTCTGTCCCAGGAACAGTAATGGTTGGTTTTCAGAACAATGGTCAACTCCCATGATGTGTCTTGTCCCACGTTTGAAACCCTGATCCAAAATCTAATTTTGGTGCATAATGTCAAATATTAAAGAAGTCTGGAGGTATTGCTCGCCTGAGGGTTAGATTTAAGATAAGCTGTGTTCTCATCTATGTTATTCGTAGTCGTCTGTTTACCACCACAAGACCCACTCAACCAGCTGTATAAGAGGCCATAAGGGAACAGGAAAACGCTCATCCAGAGGCGGCGCTCCTAGTGGCCGGGGACTTTAAAGCAGGCAAACTTAAATCAGTTTTACCTCATTTCTACCAGCATGTTAAATGTGCAACCAGAGGAAAAACCTCTAGACCACCTTTACTCTTCACACAGAGACGCGTACAAACCTCTAGACCACCTTTACTCTTCACACAGAGACGCGTACAAACCTCTAGACCACCTTTACACCACACAGAGACACATACAAAACTCTAGACCACCTTTACACCACACAGAGACACATACAAACCTCTAGACCTCCTTTACACCACACAGAGACACATACAAACCTCTAGACCACCTTTACACCACACAGAGACACATACAAACCTCTAGACCACCTTTACACCACACAGAGACACATACAAACCTCTAGACCACCTTTACACCACACAGAGACACATACAAACCTCTAGACCACCTTTACACCACACAGAGACACATACAAACCTCTAGACCACCTTTACACCACACAGAGACACATACAAACCTCTAGACCACCTTTACACCACACAGAGACACATACAAACCTCTAGACCACCTTTACACCACACAGAGACACATACAAACCTCTAGACCACCTTTACACCACACAGAGACACATACAAACCTCTAGACCACCTTTACACCACACAGAGACACATACAAACCTCTAGACCACCTTTACACCACACAGAGACACATACAAACCTCTAAACCACCTTTACACCACACAGAGACACATACAAACCTCTAGACCACCTTTACACCACACAGAGACACATACAAACCTCTAGACCACCTTTACTCTTCACACAGAGACACATACAAACCTCTAGACCACCTTTACACCACACAGAGACACATACAAACCTCTAGACCACCTTTACACCACACAGAGACACATACAAACCTCTAGACCACCTTTACACCACACAGAGACACATACAAACCTCGAGACCACCTTTACACCACACAGAGACACGTTCAAACCTCTAGACCACCTTTACACCACACAGAGACACGTACAAACCTCTAGACCACCTTTACACCACACAGAGACACGTACAAACCTCTAGACCACCTTTACACCACACAGAGACACGTACAAACCTCTAGACCACCTTTACACCACACAGAGACACGTACAAACCTCTAGACCACCTTTACACCACACAGAGACACGTACAAACCTCTAGACCACCTTTACACCACACAGAGACACGTACAAACCTCTAGACCACCTTTACACCACACAGAGACACATACAAACCTCTAGACCACCTTTACACCACACAGAGACACATACAAACCTCTAGACCACCTTTACACCACACAGAGACACATACAAACCTCTAGACCACCTTTACACCACACAGAGACACATACAAACCTCTAGACCACCTTTACACCACACAGAGACACATTCAAACCTCTAGACCACCTTTACACCACACAGAGACACATACAAACCTCTAGACCACCTTTACACCACACAGAGACACATTCAAACCTCTAGACCACCTTTACACCACACAGAGACACATACAAACCTCTAGACCACCTTTACACCACACAGAGACACATTCAAACCTCTAGACCACCTTTACACCACACAGAGACACATACAAACCTCTAGACCACCTTTACACCACACAGAGACACATACAAACCTCTAGACCACCTTTACACCACACAGAGACACATACAAACCTCTAGACCACCTTTACACCACACAGAGACACATACAAACCTCTAGACCACCTTTACACCACACAGAGACACATACAAACCTCTAGACCACCTTTACACCACACAGAGACACATACAAACCTCTAGACCACCTTTACACCACACAGAGACACATACAAACCTCTAGACCACCTTTACTCTTCACACAGAGACACATACAAACCTCTAGACCACCTTTACACCACACAGAGACACATACAAACCTCTAGACCACCTTTACACCACACAGAGACACATACAAACCTCTAGACCACCTTTACACCACACAGAGACACATACAAACCTCTAGACCACCTTTACTCTTCACACAGAGACACATACAAACCTCTAGACCACCTTTACACCACACAGAGACACATACAAACCTCTAGACCACCTTTACACCACACAGAGACACATACAAACCTCTAGACCACCTTTACACCACACAGAGACACATACAAACCTCTAGACCACCTTTACACCACACAGAGACACATACAAACCTCTAGACCACCTTTACACCACACAGAGACACATACAAACCTCTAGACCACCTTTACACCACACAGAGACACATACAAACCTCTAGACCACCTTTACACCACACAGAGACACATACAAACCTCTAGACCACCTTTACTCTTCACACAGAGACACATACAAACCTCTAGACCACCTTTACACCACACAGAGACACATACAAACCTCTAGACCACCTTTACACCACACAGAGACACATACAAACCTCTAGACCACCTTTACACCACACAGAGACACATACAAACCTCTAGACCACCTTTACACCACACAGAGACACATACAAACCTCTAGACCACCTTTACACCACACAGAGACACATACAAACCTCTAGACCACCTTTACACCACACAGAGACACATACAAACCTCTAGACCACCTTTACACCACACAGAGACACATACAAACCTCTAAACCACCTTTACACCACACAGAGACACATACAAACCTCTAGACCACCTTTACACCACACAGAGACACATACAAACCTCTAGACCACCTTTACACCACACAGAGACACATACAAACCTCTAGACCACCTTTACACCACACAGAGACACATACAAACCTCTAGACCACCTTTACTCTTCACACAGAGACACATTCAAACCTCTAGACCACCTTTACACCACACAGAGACACATACAAACCTCTAGACCACCTTTACACCACACAGAGACACATACAAACCTCTAGACCACCTTTACTCTTCACACAGAGACACATACAAACCTCTAGACCACCTTTACACCACACAGAGACACATACAAACCTCTAGACCACCTTTACACCACACAGAGACACATTCAAACCTCTAGACCACCTTTACACCACACAGAGACACATACAAACCTCTAGACCACCTTTACACCACACAGAGACACATACAAACCTCTAGACCACCTTTACACCACACAGAGACACATACAAACCTCTAGACCACCTTTACACCACACAGAGACACATACAAACCTCTAGACCACCTTTACACCACACAGAGACACATACAAACCTCTAGACCACCTTTACACCACACAGAGACACATACAAACCTCTAGACCACCTTTACACCACACAGAGACACATACAAACCTCTAGACCACCTTTACTCTTCACACAGAGACACATACAAACCTCTAGACCACCTTTACACCACACAGAGACACATACAAACCTCTAGACCACCTTTACACCACACAGAGACACATACAAACCTCTAGACCACCTTTACACCACACAGAGACACATACAAACCTCTAGACCACCTTTACTCTTCACACAGAGACACATACAAACCTCTAGACCACCTTTACACCACACAGAGACACATACAAACCTCTAGACCACCTTTACACCACACAGAGACACATACAAACCTCTAGACCACCTTTACACCACACAGAGACACATACAAACCTCTAGACCACCTTTACACCACACAGAGACACATACAAACCTCTAGACCACCTTTACACCACACAGAGACACATACAAACCTCTAGACCACCTTTACACCACACAGAGACACATACAAACCTCTAGACCACCTTTACACCACACAGAGACACATACAAACCTCTAGACCACCTTTACTCTTCACACAGAGACACATACAAACCTCTAGACCACCTTTACTCTTCACACAGAGACACATACAAACCTCTAGACCACCTTTACACCACACAGAGACACATACAAACCTCTAGACCACCTTTACACCACACAGAGACACATACAAACCTCTAGACCACCTTTACACCACACAGAGACACATACAAACCTCTAGACCACCTTTACACCACACAGAGACACATACAAACCTCTAGACCACCTTTACACCACACAGAGACACATACAAACCTCTAGACCACCTTTACACCACACAGAGACACATACAAACCTCTAGACCACCTTTACACCACACAGAGACACATACAAACCTCTAAACCACCTTTACACCACACAGAGACACATACAAACCTCTAGACCACCTTTACACCACACAGAGACACATACAAACCTCTAGACCACCTTTACACCACACAGAGACACATACAAACCTCTAGACCACCTTTACACCACACAGAGACACATACAAACCTCTAGACCACCTTTACTCTTCACACAGAGACACATTCAAACCTCTAGACCACCTTTACACCACACAGAGACACATACAAACCTCTAGACCACCTTTACACCACACAGAGACACATACAAACCTCTAGACCACCTTTACTCTTCACACAGAGACACATACAAACCTCTAGACCACCTTTACACCACACAGAGACACATACAAACCTCTAGACCACCTTTACACCACACAGAGACACATACAAACCTCTAGACCACCTTTACTCTTCACACAGAGACACATACAAACCTCTAGACCACCTTTACACCACACAGAGACACATACAAACCTCTAGACCACCTTTACCCTTCACACAGAGACACATACAAAGCTCTAGACCACCTTTACACCACACAGAGACACATACAAACCTCTAGACCACCTTTACACCACACAGAGACACATACAAACCTCTAGACCACCTTTACACCACACAGAGACACATACAAACCTCTAGACCACCTTTACACCACACAGAGACACGTACAAACCTCTAGACCACCTTTACACCACACAGAGACACGTACAAACCTCTAGACCACCTTTACACCACACAGAGACACGTACAAACCTCTAGACCACCTTTACACCACACAGAGACACATACAAACCTCTAGACCACCTTTACACCACACAGAGACACATACAAACCTCTAGACCACCTTTACACCACACAGAGACACATACAAACCTCTAGACCACCTTTACACCACACAGAGACACATACAAACCTCTAGACCACCTTTACTCTTCACACAGAGACACATACAAACCTCTAGACCACCTTTACACCACACAGAGACACATACAAACCTCTAGACCACCTTTACACCACACAGAGACACATACAAACCTCTAGACCACCTTTACACCACACAGAGACACATACAAACCTCTAGACCACCTTTACACCACACAGAGACACATACAAACCTCTAGACCACCTTTACACCACACAGAGACACATACAAACCTCTAGACCACCTTTACACCACACAGAGACACATACAAACCTCTAGACCACCTTTACACCACACAGAGACACATACAAACCTCTAAACCACCTTTACACCACACAGAGACACATACAAACCTCTAGACCACCTTTACACCACACAGAGACACATACAAACCTCTAGACCACCTTTACACCACACAGAGACACATACAAACCTCTAGACCACCTTTACACCACACAGAGACACATACAAACCTCTAGACCACCTTTACTCTTCACACAGAGACACATTCAAACCTCTAGACCACCTTTACACCACACAGAGACACATACAAACCTCTAGACCACCTTTACACCACACAGAGACACATACAAACCTCTAGACCACCTTTACTCTTCACACAGAGACACATACAAACCTCTAGACCACCTTTACAACACACAGAGACACATACAAACCTCTAGACCACCTTTACACCACACAGAGACACATACAAACCTCTAGACCACCTTTACTCTTCACACAGAGACACATACAAACCTCTAGACCACCTTTACACCACACAGAGACACATACAAACCTCTAGACCACCTTTACTCTTCACACAGAGACACATACAAAGCCTCTAGACCACCTTTACACCACACAGAGACACATACAAACCTCTAGACCACCTTTACACCACACAGAGACACATACAAACCTCTAGACCACCTTTACTCTTCACACAGAGACACATACAAACCTCTAGACCACCTTTACACCACACAGAGACACATACAAACCTCTAGACCACCTTTACACCACACAGAGACACGTACAAACCTCTAGACCACCTTTACACCACACAGAGACACGTACAAACCTCTAGACCACCTTTACACCACACAGAGACACATACAAACCTCTAGACCACCTTTACACCACACAGAGACACATACAAACCTCTAGACCACCTTTACACCACACAGAGACACGTACAAACCTCTAGACCACCTTTACACCACACAGAGACACATACAAACCTCTAGACCACCTTTACACCACACAGAGACACATACAAACCTCTAGACCACCTTTACACCACACAGAGACACATACAAACCTCTAGACCACCTTTACACCACACAGAGACACGTACAAACCTCTAGACCACCTTTACACCACACAGAGACACGTACAAACCTCTAGACCACCTTTACACTCACACAGAGACACATACAAACCTCTAGACCACCTTTACACCACACAGAGACACATACAAACCTCTAGACCACCTTTACACCACACAGAGACACATACAAACCTCTAGACCACCTTTACACCACACAGAGACACATACAAACCTCTAGACCACCTTTACACCACACAGAGACACATACAAACCTCTAGACCACCTTTACACCACACAGAGACACATACAAACCTCTAGACCACCTTTACACCACACAGAGACACATACAAACCTCTAGACCACCTTTACACCACACAGAGACACATACAAACCTCTAGACCACCTTTACACCACACAGAGACACATACAAACCTCTAGACCACCTTTACACCACACAGAGACACATACAAACCTCTAGACCACCTTTACACCACACAGAGACACATACAAACCTCTAGACCACCTTTACACCACACAGAGACACATACAAACCTCTAGACCACCTTTACACCACACAGAGACACATACAAACCTCTAGACCACCTTTACACCACACAGAGACACATACAAACCTCTAGACCACCTTTACACCACACAGAGACACATACAAACCTCTAGACCACCTTTACTCTCACACAGAGACACATACAAACCTCTAGACCACCTTTACACCACACAGAGACACATACAAACCTCTAGACCACCTTTACACCACACAGAGACACATACAAACCTCTAGACCACCTTTACTCTTCACACAGAGACACATACAAACCTCTAGACCACCTTTACACCACACAGAGACACATACAAACCTCTAGACCACCTTTACTCTCACACAGAGACACATACAAACCTCTAGACCACCTTTACACCACACAGAGACACATACAAACCTCTAGACCACCTTTACACCACACAGAGACACATACAAACCTCTAGACCACCTTTACACTCACACAGAGACACATACAAACCTCTAGACCACCTTTACACCACACAGAGACACATACAAACCTCTAGACCACCTTTACACCACACAGAGACACGTACAAACCTCTAGACCACCTTTACACCACACAGAGACACGTACAAACCTCTAGACCACCTTTACACCACACAGAGACACATACAAACCTCTAGACCACCTTTACACCACACAGAGACACATACAAACCTCTAGACCACCTTTACACCACACAGAGACACGTACAAACCTCTAGACCACCTTTACACCACACAGAGACACATACAAACCTCTAGACCACCTTTACACCACACAGAGACACATACAAACCTCTAGACCACCTTTACACCACACAGAGACACATACAAACCTCTAGACCACCTTTACACCACACAGAGACACGTACAAACCTCTAGACCACCTTTACACCACACAGAGACACGTACAAACCTC
>CM042388.1:821843-952930 GCA_023634145.1 Thymallus thymallus | reverse complement strand
CACCTTTACACCACACAGAGACACGTACAAACCTCTAGACCACCTTTACACCACACAGAGACACATACAAACCTCTAGACCACCTTTACACCACACAGAGACACATACAAACCTCTAGACCACCTTTACACCACACAGAGACACATACAAACCTCTAGACCACCTTTACACCACACAGAGACACATACAAACCTCTAGACCACCTTTACACCACACAGAGACACGTACAAACCTCTAGACCACCTTTACACCACACAGAGACACATACAAACCTCTAGACCACCTTTACACCACACAGAGACACATTCAAACCTCTAGACCACCTTTACACCACACAGAGACACATTCAAACCTCTAGACCACCTTTACACCACACAGAGACACGTACAAACCTCTAGACCACCTTTACTCTTCACACAGAGACACATACAAACCTCTAGACCACCTTTACACCACACAGAGACACATACAAACCTCTAGACCACCTTTACACCACACAGAGACACATACAAACCTCTAGACCACCTTTACACCACACAGAGACACATACAAACCTCTAGACCACCTTTACACCACACAGAGACACGTACAAACCTCTAGACCACCTTTACTCTTCACACAGAGACACATACAAACCTCTAGACCACCTTTACACCACACAGAGACACATACAAACCTCTAGACCACCTTTACACCACACAGAGACACATTCAAACCTCTAGACCACCTTTACACCACACAGAGACACATTCAAACCTCTAGACCACCTTTACACCACACAGAGACACGTACAAACCTCTAGACCACCTTTACTCTTCACACAGAGACACATACAAACCTCTAGACCACCTTTACACCACACAGAGACACATACAAACCTCTAGACCACCTTTACACCACACAGAGACACATACAAACCTCTAGACCACCTTTACACCACACAGAGACACATACAAACCTCTAGACCACCTTTACACCACACAGAGACACGTACAAACCTCTAGACCACCTTTACTCTTCACACAGAGACACATACAAACCTCTAGACCACCTTTACACCACACAGAGACACATACAAACCTCTAGACCACCTTTACACCACACAGAGACACATTCAAACCTCTAGACCACCTTTACACCACACAGAGACACATTCAAACCTCTAGACCACCTTTACACCACACAGAGACACGTACAAACCTCTAGACCACCTTTACTCTTCACACAGAGACACATACAAACCTCTAGACCACCTTTACACCACACAGAGACACATACAAACCTCTAGACCACCTTTACACCACACAGAGACACATACAAACCTCTAGACCACCTTTACACCACACAGAGACACATACAAACCTCTAGACCACCTTTACACCACACAGAGACACGTACAAACCTCTAGACCACCTTTACTCTTCACACAGAGACACATTCAAACCTCTAGACCACCTTTACACCACACAGAGACACATACAAACCTCTAGACCACCTTTACACCACACAGAGACACATACAAACCTCTAGACCACCTTTACTCTTCACACAGAGACACATACAAACCTCTAGACCACCTTTACACCACACAGAGACACATACAAACCTCTAGACCACCTTTACACCACACAGAGACACATACAAACCTCTAGACCACCTTTACACCACACAGAGACACATACAAACCTCTAGACCACCTTTACACCACACAGAGACACATACAAACCTCTAGACCACCTTTACACCACACAGAGACACATACAAACCTCTAGACCACCTTTACTCTTCACACAGAGACACATACAAACCTCTAGACCACCTTTACACCACACAGAGACACATACAAACCTCTAGACCACCTTTACACCACACAGAGACACATACAAACCTCTAGACCACCTTTACTCTTCACACAGAGACACATACAAACCTCTAGACCACCTTTACACCACACAGAGACACATACAAACCTCTAGACCACCTTTACTCTTCACACAGAGACACATACAAACCTCTAGACCACCTTTACACCACACAGAGACACATACAAACCTCTAGACCACCTTTACACCACACAGAGACACATACAAACCTCTAGACCACCTTTACTCTTCACACAGAGACACATACAAACCTCTAGACCACCTTTACACCACACAGAGACACATACAAACCTCTAGACCACCTTTACACCACACAGAGACACGTACAAACCTCTAGACCACCTTTACACCACACAGAGACACGTACAAACCTCTAGACCACCTTTACACCACACAGAGACACATACAAACCTCTAGACCACCTTTACACCACACAGAGACACATACAAACCTCTAGACCACCTTTACACCACACAGAGACACATACAAACCTCTAGACCACCTTTACACCACACAGAGACACATACAAACCTCTAGACCACCTTTACACCACACAGAGACACATACAAACCTCTAGACCACCTTTACACCACACAGAGACACATACAAACCTCTAGACCACCTTTACACCACACAGAGACACATACAAACCTCTAGACCACCTTTACACCACACAGAGACACATACAAACCTCTAGACCACCTTTACACCACACAGAGACACATACAAACCTCTAGACCACCTTTACACCACACAGAGACACATACAAACCTCTAGACCACCTTTACACCACACAGAGACACATACAAACCTCTAGACCACCTTTACACCACACAGAGACACATACAAACCTCTAGACCACCTTTACACCACACAGAGACACATACAAACCTCTAGACCACCTTTACACCACACAGAGACACATACAAACCTCTAGACCACCTTTACACCACACAGAGACACATACAAACCTCTAGACCACCTTTACACCACACAGAGACACATACAAACCTCTAGACCACCTTTACACCACACAGAGACACATACAAACCTCTAGACCACCTTTACACCACACAGAGACACATACAAACCTCTAGACCACCTTTACACCACACAGAGACACATACAAACCTCTAGACCACCTTTACACCACACAGAGACACATACAAACCTCTAGACCACCTTTACACCACACAGAGACACATACAAACCTCTAGACCACCTTTACACCACACAGAGACACATACAAACCTCTAGACCACCTTTACACCACACAGAGACACATACAAACCTCTAGACCACCTTTACACCACACAGAGACACATTCAAACCTCTAGACCACCTTTACACCACACAGAGACACATACAAACCTCTAGACCACCTTTACACCACACAGAGACACATACAAACCTCTAGACCACCTTTACTCTTCACACAGAGACACATACAAACCTCTAGACCACCTTTACACCACACAGAGACACATACAAACCTCTAGACCACCTTTACACCACACAGAGACACATACAAACCTCTCCCTCACCCTCCATTTGGCAAATCTCACCATAATTCTATACTCCTGATTCCTTCCCCTCCCTGCTCCCCTAACTCTAACCCTGGATGGATGGATGGATGGATGGATGGATGGATGGATGGATGGATGGATGGATGGATGGATGGATGGATGGATGGATGGATGGATAGATAGACAGGTGCAAAATGCCAGAACGAAATACACAAAAGACAGATACATGATACATAGTGCAGCAGTATGAAAAAGTATAAAAATACACAAAGTCTGGAGTGCAAAAAGCTATAGAAACACATTTCATAGTATGACACTATGTACACTATACATTGGTGGATGTTGGATGGTTAACTATACTATACAGGTCGATGGCAGAGAAATACTTCAGTAGCTAAAAATGCGTATGATATAAGTGAGGGTAATAATAGTTTACTTAATAGACAGACTGGGTAAATGAACAGGTAAGTGAATATTTTGCATGGTTAAATTAGCTGTACAGGTAAATATACAGTTATATTTACAGATAAGTGAATACTTGCATGGTTACATTAACTGTACAGGTAAATGCACGTATTGCACATTCGATATACTAAAAACAATGAGAAAAGGTGCAACTGACAGGATACTAATATGCATTCCTGAGTGAATGACTACGTAAGTTCAGTCCAAGAATTACTAGCAATATTGCACGTGATATGATATAACAACTGTACATGAATATGTACAGTGGGGAGAACAAGTATTTGATACACTGCCGATTTTGCAGGTTTTCCCACTTACAAAGCATGTAGAAGTCTGTAATTTTTATCATAGGTACACTTCAACTGTGAGTGACGGAATCTAAAACAAAAATCCAGAAAATCACATTGTATGATTTTTAAGTAATTAATTTGCATTTTATTGCATGACATAAGTATTTGATACATCAGAAAAGCAGAACTTAATATTTGGTACAGAAACCTTTGTTTGCAATTACAGAGATCATACGTTTCCTGTAGTTCTTGACCAGGTTTGCACACACTGCAGCAGGGATTTTGGCCCACTCCTCCATACAGATCCTTCAGGTTTCGGGGCTGTCGTTGGGCAATGCGGATTTTCAGCTCCCTCCAAAGATTTTCTATTGGGTTCAGGTCTGGAGACTGGCTAGGCCACTCCAGGACCTTGAGATGCTTCTTACGGAGCCACTCCTTAGTTGCCCTGGCTGTGTGTTTCGGGTCGTTGTCATGCTGGAAGACCCAGCCACGACCCATCTTCAATGCTCTTACTGAGGGAAGGAGGTTGTTGGCCAAGATCTCGCAATACATGGCCCCATCCATCCTCAATACGGTGCAGTCGTCCTGTCCCCTTTGCAGAAAAGCATCCCAAAGAATGATGTTTCCACCTCCATGCTTCACGGTTGGGATGGTGTTCTTGGGGTTGTACTCATCCTTCTTCTTCCTCCTAACACGGCGAGTGGAGTTTAGACCAAAAAGCTCTATTTTTGTCTCATCAGACCACATGACCTTCTCCCATTCCTCCTCTGGATCATCCAGATGGTCATTGGCAAACTTCAGACGGGCCTGGACATGCGCTGGCTTGAGCAGGGGGACCTTGCGTGCGCTGCAGGATTTTAATCCATGACGGCGTAGTGTGTTACTAACGGTTTTCTTTGAGACTGTGGTCCCAGCTCTCGTCAGGTCATTGACCAGGTCCTGCCGTGTAGTTCTGGGCTGATCCCTCACCTTCCTCATGATCATTGATGCCCCACGAGGTGAGATCTTGCATGTTGCCCCAGACCGATGGTGGTGGTGGTGGTGGTGGCAGGGATGGTGGTGGTGGGGATGGTGGTGGTGGTGGCGGGGATGGTGCTGGAATATTACCATATTACCAGACCATAGAGACCATAGATACCAGACTATATAGACTGGACTTTTAGTGTCAAAAAGTAATAGCAGGGCTTCAATACGCAAACCAGCTAATGCCTTGCGCTCAATGGGAGTTGCCCTCAACAAGCCGAGGGCTGGATAGAGAACCAGAGGGCTGAGGGGCTGAGCCAGAGGGCTGGATAGAGAACCAGAGGGCTGAGGGGCTGAGCCAGAGGGCTGGATAGAGAACCAGAGGGCTGAGGGGCTGAGCCAGAGGGCTGGATAGAGAACCAGAAGGCTGAGGGGCTGAGCCAGAGGGCTGGATAGAGAACCAGAGGGCTGAGGGGCTGAGCCAGAGAGACAGGCCATGCAGAGTAGTTAGTGCTCTTTAATTAAGCAAACAGGAGCAGTGTTCAAAGTGACAGGAGGCGTCATAAATCTGTTCTGGTGACAGCAGCCGGTCTCTACTGCCCCCCCTGACTGCCTGGGCTCCTCCCTGCCTGTCACATGTTAGGCCTTCAGCCCAAACACCCAGCAGCAGGAGAACTCACATAACAGTGGGACACTGGGGTGATACACAGGTTTTCACCCAGGGCTGGTGTCACAGCTATTCACCCAGGGCTGGTGTCACAGGTATTCACCCAGGGCTGGTGTCACAGCTATTCACCCAGGCCTGGTGTCACAGGTATTCACCCAGGGCTGGTGTCACAGGTATTCACCCAGGGCTGGTGTCACAGGTATTCACCCAGGGCTGGTGTCACAGGTATTCACCCAAGGTGGATGTCCAAGGTGAATGTCCAAGGTGGATGTCCAAGGTGGATGTCCAAGGTCTATGTCCAAAGTAGATGTCCAAGGTGGATGTCCAAGGTAGATGTCCAAGGTGGATGTCCAAAGTGGATGTCCAAGGTGGATGTCCAAGGTAGATGTCCAAGGTAGATGTTCAAGGTGGATGTCCAAGGTAGATGTCCAAGGTGGATGTCCAAGGTGGATGTCCAAGGTAGATGTCCAAGATGGATGTCCAAGGTGGATGTCCACCTGTTACTGTGTAAAACTTGGACTGGCAGAGTGTGAAATACAGAGACAGGGCTTGTGGTTGGCTGAACAGGAACCATCCACATCCAACCAGATGGAGTAAGTTTCTCTCTCTCTCTCTCTCTCTCTCTCTCTCTCTCTCTCTCTCTCTCTCTCTCTCTCTCTTTCCCTCTCGCTCTCTCTCTCTCTCTAAATTCAATTCAATTCAAATCAAGGGGCTTTATTGGCATTGGAAACATATGTTAACATTGCCAAATTATAATAGTAAACAGTAAACATTACACTCACAGAAGTTCCAAAAGAGTAAAGACATTTCAAATGTCATATTATGTGTATATACAGTGTTGTAACGATGTGTCATATTATGTATGTATACAGTGTTGTAACGATGTGTCATATTATGTGTATATACAGTGTTGTAACGATGTGTCATATTATGTATATATACAGTGTTGTAACGATGTGTCATATTATGTATATATACAGTGTTGTAATGATGTGTCATATTATGTATATATACTGTGTTGTAATGATGTGTCATATTATGTCTATATACAGTGTTGTAACGATGTGTCATATGTGTATATACAGTGTTGTAACGATGTGTCATATTATGTATATATACAGTGTTGTAACGATGTGTCATATTATGTCTATATACAGTGTTGTAACGATGTGTCATATTATGTGTATATACAGTGTTGTAACGATGTGTCATATTATGTGTATATACAGTGTTGTAACGATGTGTCATATTATGTATATATACAGTGTTGTAACGATGTGTCATATTATGTGTATATACAGTGTTGTAACGATGTGTCATATTATGTATATATACAGTGTTGTAATGATGTGTCATATTATGTGTATATACAGTGTTGTAACGATGTGTCATATTATGTGTATATACAGTGTTGTAACGATGTGTCATATTATGTATATATACAGTGTTGTAACGATGTGTCATATTATGTGTATATACAGTGTTGTAACGATGTGTCATATGTATATATACAGTGTTGTAACGATGTGTCATATTATGTCTATATACAGTGTTGTAACGATGTGTCATATTATGTGTATATACAGTGTTGTAACGATGTGTCATATTATGTGTATATACAGTGTTGTAACGATGTGTCATATTATGTATATATACAGTGTTGTAACGATGTGTCATATTATGTCTATATACAGTGTTGTAACGATGTGTCATATTATGTGTATATACAGTGTTGTAACGATGTGTCATATTATGTATATATACAGTGTTGTAATGATGTGTCATATTATGTATATATACAGTGTTGTAATGATGTGTCATATTATGTGTATATACAGTGTTGTAACGATGTGTCATATTATGTGTATATACAGTGTTGTAACGATGTGTCATATTATGTGTATATACAGTGTTGTAATGATGTGTCATATTATGTGTATATACAGTGTTGTAATGATGTGTCATATTATGTGTATATACAGTGTTGTAATGATGTGTCATATTATGTGTATATACAGTGTTGTAATGATGTGTCATATTATGTGTATATACAGTGTTGTAATGATGTGTCATATTATGTATATATACAGTGTTGTAACGATGTGTCATATTATGTATATATACAGTGTTGTAACGATGTGACATATTATGTATATATACAGTGTTGTAATGATGTGTCATATTATGTATATATACAGTGTTGTAATGATGTGTCATATTATGTATATATACAGTGTTGTAATGATGTGTCATATTATGTGTATATACAGTGTTGTAATGATGTGTCATATTATGTGTATATACAGTGTTGTAACGATGTGTCACATTATGTATATATACAGTGTTGTAATGATGTGTCATATTATGTATATATACAGTGTTGTAACGATGTGTCATATTATGTATATATACAGTGTTGTAATGATGTGTCATATTATGTGTATATACAGTGTTGTAACGATGTGTCATATTATGTATATATACAGTGTTGTAACGATGTGTCATATGTATATATACAGTGTTGTAACGATGTGTCACATTATGTATATATACAGTGTTGTAATGATGTGTCATATTATGTATATATACAGTGTTGTAACGATGTGTCATATTATGTATATATACAGTGTTGTAATGATGTGTCATATTATGTGTATATACAGTGTTGTAACGATGTGTCATATTATGTATATATACAGTGTTGTAACGATGTGTCATATTATGTGTATATACAGTGTTGTAATGATGTGTCATATTATGTATATATACAGTGTTGTAACGATGTGTCATATTATGTATATATACAGTGTTGTAATGATGTGCCATATTATGTGTATATACAGTGTTGTAATGATGTGTCATATTATGTGTATATACAGTGTTGTAACGATGTGTCACATTATGTATATATACAGTGTTGTAATGATGTGTCATATTATGTATATATACAGTGTTGTAACGATGTGTCATATTATGTATATATACAGTGTTGTAATGATGTGTCATATTATGTGTATATACAGTGTTGTAACGATGTGTCATATTATGTATATATACAGTGTTGTAACGATGTGTCATATGTATATATACAGTGTTGTAACGATGTGTCACATTATGTATATATACAGTGTTGTAATGATGTGTCATATTATGTATATATACAGTGTTGTAACGATGTGTCATATTATGTATATATACAGTGTTGTAATGATGTGTCATATTATGTGTATATACAGTGTTGTAACGATGTGTCATATTATGTGTATATACAGTGTTGTAACGATGTGTCATATTATGTGTATATACAGTGTTGTAACGATGTGTTCATATTATGTGTATATACAGTGTTGTAACGATGTGTCATATTATGTGTATATACAGTGTTGTAACGATGTGTCATATTATGTGTATATACAGTGTTGTAACGATGTGTCATATTATGTGTATATACAGTGTTGTAACGATGTGTCATATTATGTGTATATACAGTGTTGTAACGATGTGTCATATTATGTGTATATACAGTGTTGTAACGATGTGTCATATTATGTGTATATACAGTGTTGTAACGATGTGTCATATTATGTGTATATACAGTGTTGTAACGATGTGTCATATTATGTGTATATACAGTGTTGTAACGATGTGTCATATTATGTGTATATACAGTGTTGTAACGATGTGTCATATGTGTATATACAGTGTTGTAACGATGTGTCATATGTGTATATACAGTGTTGTAACGATGTGTCATATGTGTATATACAGTGTTGTAACGATGTGTCATATTATGTATATATACAGTGTTGTAACGATGTGTCATATTATGTGTATATACAGTGTTGTAACGATGTGTCATATTATGTGTATATACAGTGTTGTAACGATGTGTCATATTATGTGTATATACAGTGTTGTAACGATATGTCATATTATGTGTATATACAGTGTTGTAACGATGTGTCATATTATGTATATATACAGTGTTGTAACGATGTGTCATATTATGTGTATATACAGTGTTGTAACGATGTGTCATATTATGTGTATATACAGTGTTGTAACGATATGTCATATTATGTGTATATACAGTGTTGTAACGATGTGTCATATTATGTGTATATACAGTGTTGTAACGATGTGTCATATGTGTATATACAGTGTTGTAACGATGTGTCATATGTGTATATACAGTGTTGTAACGATGTGTCATATTATGTGTATATACAGTGTTGTAACGATGTGTCATATGTGTATATACAGTGTTGTAACGATGTGTCATATGTGTATATACAGTGTTGTAACGATGTGTCATATGTGTATATACAGTGTTGTAACGATGTGTCATATTATGTATATATACAGTGTTGTAACAATATGTCATATTATGTATATATATAGTGACAACAGGTCACACATCTTGCTGCTGTGATGGAACACTGTGGTATTTCACCCAGTAGATATGGGAGTTTATCAAAATTGGGTTTGTTTTTTAATTATTTGTGGGTCTGTTATCTGAGGGAAATATGTCTCTCTAATATGGTCATACATTTGTCAGAAGGTTAGGAAGTGCAGCTCAGTTTCCACCTCATTTTGTGGGCAGTGTGCACATAGCCTGTCTTCTCTTGAGAGCCAGGTCTGCCTACAGCGGCCTTTCTCAATAGCAAGGCTATGCTCACTGAGTCTGTACATAGTCAAAGCTTTCCTTAAGTTTGGGTCAGTCCCAGTGGTCAGGTATTCTGCCACTGTGTATTCTCTGTTTAGGGACAAATAGCATTCTAGTTTGCTCTGTTTTTTTGTTAATTCTTTCCAATGTGTCAAGTAATTCTCTTTTTGTTGTCTCATGATTTGGTTGGGTCTAATTGTGTTGTTGTCCTGGGGCTCTGTGGGTCTGTTTGTGTTTGTGAACAGAGAACCAGGACCAGCTTGAATAGGGGACTCTTCTCCAGGTTCATCTCTCTGTAGGTGATGACTTTGTTATGGAAGGTTTGGGAATCGCTTCCTTTTAGGTGGTTGTAGAATTTAACGGCTCTTTTCTGGATTTTGATAATTAGCGGGTATCGGCCTAATTCTGCTCTACATGCATTATTTGGTGTTTTTCGTTTTACACTCAGGATATTTTATCAGAATTCTGCATTGAGTCAATTTGGTGTTTGTCCCATTTAGTGAATTCTTGGTTGGTGAGCGGAACCCCAGACCTCACAACCATAAAGGGCCATGGGTTCTATAACTGAATCAAGTATTTTTAGCCAGATCCTAATTGGTATGTTGAATTTTATGTTCCTCTTGATGGCATAGAAGGCCCTACTCGCCTTGTCTCTCAGATGGTTCACAGCTTTGTGGAAGTTACCTGTGGTGCTGATGTTTAGGACGAGGTATGTGTAGTTTTTTGTGTGTTCTAGAGCAACGGTGTCTAGATGGAATTTGTATTTGTGGTCATGGCAACTGGACCTTTTTTGGAACACCATTATTTTTGTCTTACTAAGATTTACTGTCAGGGCCCGGGTCTGACAGAATCTGTGCAGAAGATCTAGGTGCTGCTGGAGGCCCTCCTTGGTTGGTGACAGAAGCACCAGATCATCAGCAAACAGTAGACATTTGACTTCAGATTCTAGTAGGGTGAGGCCGGGTGCTGCAGAATGTTCTAGTGCCCTCGCCAATTTGTTGATACTGTATATCTCTCTCTCTCTCTCTCTCTCTCTCTCTCTGTCTCTGTCTTTCTGTCTCTGTCTCTCTGTCTCTCTCTCACACACACACACAGCTGGCCTGGCGGTCACCAATAAACAGGAAAAGTTCACATTCCCAAAGGCACAGGGGTCAGAACCTTAACTTTTTTTTGACAAATCTTATTGAATCAGCGAGTGTCGTTGGGTCCGTGAGTTGGAGGAGGAAAGGAAGGGGGTGAGGGGGGTGGGGAGAGGGGAGGAGGGGGTGGTGAGAGGGGAAGAGGGGGGTGGGGAGAGGGGAGCAAGGGGGGTGGGGAGAGGCTAGGAGGGGGGTGGGGAGAGGAGAGGCGAGGAGGGGGTGGGGAGAGGAGAGGAGGGGGTGGGGAGAGGAGAGGAGGGGGTGGGGAGAGGGGAGGAGGGGGTGGGGAGAGGGGAGGAGGGGGTGGGGAGAGGGGAGGAGGGGGTGGGGAGAGGGGAGGAGGGGGTGGGGAGAGGAGAGGAGGGGGTGGGGAGAGGGAATAGTATAGAATAGTGTAGAATAGTATAGAGTGCAGTTTATACATATGAGATGAGTAATGCAAGATACGGAAACATTATTCAAAGGTCTTCCCCACTGCTCCCTCACTGAGCCCTCTGTCTACCCCACTGCTCCCTCACTGAGCCCTCTGTCTACCCCACTGCTCCCTCACTGAGCCCTCTGTCTACCCCACTGCTCCCTCACTGAGCCCTCTGTCTACCCCACTGCTCCCTCACTGAGCCCTCTGTCTACCCCACTGCTCCCTCACTGAGCCCTCTGTCTACCCCACTGCTCCCTCACTGAGCCCTCTGTCTACCCCACTGCTCCCTCACTGAGCCCTCTGTCTACCCCACTGCTCCCTCACTGAGCCCTCTGTCTACCCCACTGCTCCCTCACTGAGCCCTCTGTCTACCCCACTGCTCCCTCACTGAGCCCTCTGTCTACCCCACTGCTCCCTCACTGAGCCCTCTGTCTACCCCACTGCTCCCTCACTGAGCCCTCTGTCTACCCCACTGCTCCCTCACTGAGCCCTCTGTCTACCCCACTGCTCCCTCACTGAGCCCTCTGTCTACCCCACTGCTCCCTCACTGAGCCCTCTGTCTACCCCACTGCTCCCTCACTGAGCCCTCTGTCTACCCCACTGCTCCCTCACTGAGCCCTCTGTCTACCCCACTGCTCCCTCACTGAGCCCTCTGTCTACCCCACTGCTCCCTCACTGAGCCCTCTGTCTACCCCACTGCTCCCTCACTGAGCCCTCTGTCTACCCCACTGCTCCCTCACTGAGCCCTCTGTCTACCCCACTGCTCCCTCACTGAGCCCTCTGTCTACCCCACTGCTCCCTCACTGAGCCCTCTGTCTACCCCACTGCTCCCTCACTGAGCCCTCTGTCTACCCCACTGCTCCCTCACTGAGCCCTCTGTCTACCCCACTGCTCCCTCACTGAGCCCTCTGTCTACCCCACTGCTCCCTCACTGAGCCCTCTGTCTACCCCACTGCTCCCTCACTGAGCCCTCTGTCTACCCCACTGCTCCCTCACTGAGCCCTCTGTCTACCCCACTGCTCCCTCACTGAGCCCTCTGTCTACCCCACTGCTCCCTCACTGAGCCCTCTGTCTACCCCACTGCTCCCTCACTGAGCCCTCTGTCTACCCCACTGCTCCCTCACTGAGCCCTCTGTCTACCCCACTGCTCCCTCACTGAGCCCTCTGTCTACCCCACTGCTCCCTCACTGAGCCCTCTGTCTACCCCACTGCTCCCTCACTGAGCCCTCTGTCTACCCCACTGCTCCCTCACTGAGCCCTCTGTCTACCCCACTGCTCCCTCACTGAGCCCTCTGTCTACCCCACTGCTCCCTCACTGAGCCCTCTGTCTACCCCACTGCTCCCTCACTGAGCCCTCTGTCTACCCCACTGCTCCCTCACTGAGCCCTCTGTCTACCCCACTGCTCCCTCACTGAGCCCTCTGTCTACCCCACTGCTCCCTCACTGAGCCCTCTGTCTACCCCACTGCTCCCTCACTGAGCCCTCTGTCTACCCCACTGCTCCCTCACTGAGCCCTCTGTCTACCCCACTGCTCCCTCACTGAGCCCTCTGTCTACCCCACTGCTCCCTCACTGAGCCCTCTGTCTACCCCACTGCTCCCTCACTGAGCCCTCTGTCTACCCCACTGCTCCCTCACTGAGCCCTCTGTCTACCCCACTGCTCCCTCACTGAGCCCTCTGTCTACCCCACTGCTCCCTCACTGAGCCCTCTGTCTACCCCACTGCTCCCTCACTGAGCCCTCTGTCTACCCCACTGCTCCCTCACTGAGCCCTCTGTCTACCCCACTGCTCCCTCACTGAGCCCTCTGTCTACCCCACTGCTCCCTCACTGAGAGGCAGGAAGTCTCTGTAAAGTTCAGCCATGGGTCAGTATTGACTTTGCTCCTCTTTCCACCCCTCCACACACTGGCACCACACAGACACACACACACACACACACACACACACACACAGACACACACACACACACACAGACACACACACACACACACAGACACACACACACACACCCACTTGAGCGGTCTTTTAGAGGTCAGGGAGACGAGTTCAAAACAGTAAGTACCATATAATTCAAACAATTAAAGAAACATTTAATGACCAGCAGGACTGGTGTGATAGATAGATAGATAGATAGATAGATAGATAGATAGATAGATAGATAGATAGATAGATAGATAGATAGATAGATAGATAGATAGATAGATAGAAAAAGTATAGAAATACAAGAAGTCTGGAGTGCAAAAAAAGCTATAAAAAGACATTGCATAGTATGGGTGGTTGGCTGAATATGTACACTATACATTGGTGGATGTTGGATGGTTAACTATACTATACAGATCGATGACAGAGAAATACTTCAGTAGCTAAAAATGCGTATGATATGAGCGAGGGTAATAATAGTTTACTTAATAGACAGACTGGGTAAATGTGTGTGACAGTGTGTGTATGTGACAGTGTTTGTGTATGTGACAGTGTGTGTGTGTGTGTGATAGTGTGTTTGTGTGTGACAGTGTGGTTGTGTGTGACAATGTGTGTATGTGACAGTGTGTGTGTGTGTGTGTGTGATAGTGTGTTTGTGTGTGACAGTGTGGTTGTGTGTGACAGTGTGTGTATGTGACAGTGTGTGTGTGTGTGTGTGTGTGACAGTGTGTATGTGACAGTGTGTGTATGTGACAGTGTGTGTGTGTGACAGTGTGTGTGTGTGTGTGTGTGACAGTGTGTGTGACAGTGTGTGTATGTGACAGTGTGTGTGTGTGTGTGTGTGTGTGCGCGTGTGTGTGTGTGTGTGTGTGTGTGTGTGTGTGACAGTGTGTATTTGACAGTGTGTGTGTTTGTGTGTGACAGTGTGTGTATGTGACAGTGTGTGTGTTTGTGTGTGACAGTGTGTGTATGTGACAGTGTGTGTATGTGACAGTGTGTATGTGTGACAGTGTGTGTATGTGACAGTGTGTGTATGTGACAGTGTGTGTATGTGACAGTGTGTGTATGTGACAGTGTGTGTATGTGTGTGACAGTGTGTGTATGTGACAGTGTGTGTATGTGACAGTGTGTGTATGTGTGTGACAGTGTGTGTATGTGACAGTGTGTGTGTGTGTGTGTGTGACAGTGTGTGTGTGTGTGTGTGACAGTGTGTGTATGTGACAGTGTGTGTGTGTGTGTGTGACAGTGTGTGTGTGTGTGTGACAGTGTGTGTATGTGACAGTGTGTGTGTGTGTGTGCGCGTGTGTGTGTGTGTGTGACAGTGTGTATTTGTCAGTGTGTGTGTTTGTGTGTGACAGTGTGTGTATGTGACAGTGTGTATGTGTGACAGTGTGTGTATGTGACAGTGTGTGTATGTGACAGTGTGTGTATGTGACAGTGTGTGTGTGTGTGTGACAGTGTGTGTATGTGACAGTGTGTATGTGTGACAGTGTGTATGTGTGACAGTGTGTGTATGTGACAGTGTGTGTGTGTGTGTGACAGTGTGTATGTGACAGTGTGTGTATGTGACAGTGTGTGTGTGTATGTGTGACAGTGTGTGTATGTGACAGTGTGTGTATGTGACAGTGTGTGTATGTGACAGTGTGTGTATGTGACAGTGTGTGTATGTGACAGTGTGTGTGTGTGACAGTGTGTGTACGTGACAGTGTGTGTGTGTGACAGTGTGTGTACGTGACAGTGTGTGTACGTGACAGTGTGTGTATGTGACAGTGTGTGTATGTGACAGTGTGTGTATGTGACAGTGTGTGTATGTGACTGTTATTGTTTACATCCCGCCCTCTGCTGACGCGAACACAGCGTGTGACGTCATCCACTCTGTTATCGCGAGGTTACAGACAGCGCATCCCAGTGCTTTCTTTGCCATTTCGGGGGATTTTAACCATGCATCTCTCTCTTCCACGCTGCCCACGTTCAAACAGTTCGTGAAGTGCCCAACCAGGAATAATAAAACTCTGGACTTGTTATATGCTAATGTGAAGGACGCATACATCTCCACTGCACTCCCTCCCCTCGGTAGATCGGATCACAACCTTGTCCACCTCACCACACTCTACAGGCCTTTGGTCCAACAGCAGCCTGCAACCACCAGGACCATTAGGAGATGGTCCCCGGAGGCGAATGAGGCCCTACAGGACTCTTTGAAACAGACTGGGATGTGCTCTGTGAGGCTCATGGGGAGGACATCGATGGACTTACTGACTGCATAACGGACTATTTTAATTTTTGTGTAGACAACACTGTACCCACCAGGAAGGTACGCTGTTTTCCTAATAATAAACCCTGGGTCACCAGCGACCTGAAGGCCCTGCTGAATGAGAAGAAGAGGGCCTTCAAGGAGAGGGACAAGGACAAGGACAAATTGAAATGTGTCCAGAGGGAGCTGAAGTTGCGGATTGCTGAGGGGAAGAGAGGGTATAAGGAGAAGATGGAGGACAGGCTGAGGCAGAGCCAGGTGAGAGAGGTGTGGAAGGGTATGAGAAATATCACTGGCTTCAAAAAGTCAAACAGTGGGCAGACGGAGGAGACCCAGGACAGAGCCAATGAGCTGAACCAATTTTTTAACAGGTTTGATACTGGCCCTGTCCACCTCCCTTCCAGCTCCCCAGGCCACACACCCTCATCGCTGTCCCACCCCCACTTTGCCCACAACACCTCTGCTGAGACAATCAGTGACCCCTCCTCCACCCCTGCTCCCCCTGGACTGATCCTCAACACCCCCCTTCCCCCCACCTCCCCACCGGGGCTGACTTTCACTACCAACCAAGTGAAGAGAGAGCTGGAGAGACTACATCAGTGGAAAGCGGCGGGCCCTGATGGCATCAGCCCAAGGGTGTTTAGGGTCTGTGCTGTCCAACTGTGTGGAATACTCCAGCGACGCTTCAACCTTAGTCTGAGCCTAGAAAGGGTCCCTGTGCTGTGGAAAACATCCTGCCTCGTCCCAGTACCCAAGAAGGCACACCCCACTGTCCTGAATGACTTCAGACCTGTAGCGCTAACATCCCACATCATGAAGACCCTGGAAAGGTTAGTCCTCGCTGACCTCAGACCCCTGGTGTGTACATCACTGCTGTGTACATCATTCTGCAGAGGGCCTACTCTCACCTGGACAATGCAGATTGCACTGTGAGGGTTATGTTTTTTGACTTCTCCAGTGCCTTCAATACCATTCAGCCCCTGCTACTGGGTGAGAAGATGAAGAGGATGAAAGTGGAAGCACCCTTAGTCTCCTGGGTCACGGACTACCTGACCGGTAGGCCACAATTTGTGTGACTACAGAGCTGTGTGTCAGAACTGGCAGTGAGCAACACAGGGGCCCCACAGGGAACGGTCCTGTCCCCCTTCCTGTTCACCCTCTACACCTCAGACTTCAGATATAACTCTGAAACATGCCACCTACAGAAGTTCTCGGATGACTCCGCAATTGTAGGGAGCATCAGGGGTGGGCAGGAGGAGTACAGGAGCACAATCAGTGACTTTGTGTTGTGGTGTGAGCAGAACAACCTTCAGCTCAACATCAGCAAAACAAAGGAGATGGTGTTGGACTTCAGGAGAACCAAGGCACAACTGACTGCAGTCCCTATACAGGGGTGGATGTGGAAATGGTTGGGTCATACAAGTTCCTGGGAGTCCATATGGACAACAGGCTGGAATGGGCCGGTAACATCGGGGCCCTGTACAAAAAGGGCCAGAGCCGACTCTACTTTCTGAGGAGGCTCAGGTCCTTCAACTACTGCATACCTTCTACCAGTCTGTGGTGGCCAGTGCCATCTTTTTTGCAGTGGTGTGCTGGGGAGCCAACATTAAAGCCGGTGATGCTTCTCAGGTAAATAAGCTGATCAGGAAGGCTAGCTCTGTCCTGGGGATGAGCCTTGACACTCTAGAGGATGTGGCGGAGAGACGGATCCTGGCCAAACTGCTTGCCATCATGGACAACGTCACACACCCTCTGCATGCCATGGTTATGACGCAGAGGAGCACCTTCAGTCACAGACTGATCCCACCACGGTGTGCCAGAGAGCGCTACAGGAGGTCCTTCCTGACGGCGGCTATTAGACTATATAATGCCTCACCGGGGTGCCGTGCCGTCGGCAACATAGATCTGGAACTGTTGGGGTGCTAGGACCTAGTTTAACAATTATGCATTCATCCGTGAGTAACTCTGGTCCGTAATCACTCATTCACTCAGGACCTATTTATTCATGCAGGTCTGTATATACATGCTCATGTACAGTTGTTATATCATATCACGTGCAATATTGTAAGTAATTCTTGGACCTATTTTACGTAGTCATTCACTCAGGAATGCATATTAGTATCCTGTCATCTCATTGCTTTTAGTATATCGAATGTGCAATACGTGCAGTTGTCTGTAATTCAACCCTGCGCATTAAAGACTGTATTTTAAGGGAATTACTATTATTACCCCAAATTATATCATACACACATTTAGCTATTTAAGTATCTCTTCCTGTCATTTACCTGTACACTTTATGTAACCATGCAAGTATTCACTTATCTGTAAATATAACTGTATATGTACCTGTACAGCTAATTTAACCATGCAAAATATTCACTTACCTGTTCATTTGGCCAGTCTGTCTATTAAGTAAACTAGTATTACCCTCGCTCATATCATACGCATTTTTAGCTACTGAAGTATTTCTCTGCCATCCAACATCCACCAATGTATAGTGTACAGTGGGAGAACAAGTATTTGATACACTGCCGATTTTGCAGGTTTTCCCAATTTTTATCATAGGTACACTTCAACTGTGAGTGACGGAATCTAAAACAAAAATCCAGAAAATCACATTGTATGATTTTTAAGTAATTAATTTGCATTTTATTGCATGACATAAGTATTTGATACATCAGAAAAGCAGAACTTAATATTTGGTTTAGAAACCTTTGTTTGCAATTACAGAGATCATACGTTTCCTGTAGTTCTTGACCAGATTTGCACACACTGCAGCAGGGATTTTGGCCCACTCCTCCATACAGATCCTTCAGGTTTCGGGGCTGTCACTGGGCAATACGGACTTTCAGCTACCTCCAAAGATTTTCTATTGGGTTCAGGTCTGGAGACTGGCTAGGCCACTCCAGGACCTTGATATGCTTCTTACGGAGCCACTCCTTAGTTGCCCTGGCTGTGTGTTTCGGGTCGTTGTCATGCTGGAAGACCCAGCCACGACCCATCTTCAATGCTCTTACTGAGGGAAGGAGGTTGTTGGCCAAGATCTCGCGATACATGGCCCCATCCATCCTCCTCTCAATACGGTGCAGTCGTCCTGTCCCCTTTGCAGAAAAGCATCCCCAAAGAATTATGTTTCCACCTCCATGCTTCACGGTTGGGATGGTGTTCTTGGGGTTGTACTCATCCTTCTTCTTCCTCCAAACACGGCGAGTGGAGTTTAGACCAAAAAGCTCTATTTTTGTCTCATCAGACCACATGACCTTCTCCCATTCCTCCTCTGGATCATCCAGATGGTCATTGGCAAACTTCAGACGGGCCTGGACATGCGCTGGCTTGAGCAGGGGGACCTTGCGTGCGCTGCAGGATTTTAATCCATGACGGCGTAGTGTGTTACTAATGGTTTTCTTTGAGACTGTGGTCTCAGCTCTCTTCAGGTCATTGACCAGGTCCTGCCGTGTAGTTCTGGGCTGATACCTCACCTTCCTCATGATCATTGATGCCCCACGAGGTGAGATCTTGCATGGTGCCCCAGACCGAGGGAGATTGACCGTCATCTTGAACTTCTTCCATTTTCTAATAATTGCGCCAACAGTTGTTGCCTTCTCACCAAGCTGCTTGCCTATTGTCCTGTAGCCCATCCCAGCCTTGTGCAGGTCTACAATTTTATCCCTGATGTCCTTACACAGCTCTCTGGTCTTGGCCATTGTGGAGAGGTTGGAGTCTGTTTGATTGAGTGTGTGGACAGGTGTCTTTTATACAGGTAACGAGTTCAAACAGGTGCAGTTAATACAGGTAATGAGTGGAGAACAGGAGGGCTTCTTAAAGAAAAACTAACAGGTCTGTGAGAGCTGGAATTCTTACTGGTTGGTAGGTGATCAAATACTTATGTCATGCAATAAAATGCAAATTAATTATTTAAAAATCATACAATGTGATTTTCTGGATTTTTACAGACATCTACATGCTTTGTAAGTAGGAAAACCTGCAAAATCAGCAGTGTATCAAATACTTGTTCTCCCCACTGTACATATTCAGCCAACCACCCATACTATGCAATGTCTTTTTATAGCTTTTTTTGCACTCCAGATATCTTGTATTTCTATACTTTTTCATACTGCCGCTCTATGTATCGTGTATCTGTCTTTTGTGTATGCCCTATGTTTTGTTGTAGCTGCTTGACAAATAAATTTCCCCCTCAGAGATCAATAAAGTACCTATCTATCTATCTATCTATCTATCTATCTATCTATCTATCTAAATAAGAATTTGTTCTTAACTGACTTGCCTAGTTACATAAATAAATAAAAACACAAATAATACAACATATGTTTTTGGTCAGAAGAACAGGGCGTTAAACAGAGACTGGTATTTTATGTAATTCCTGTGTTCCTTACACCAGACAACCCCAGGAAAAGTCACACTTTATTTAACAACTCAACAAGGAACAGGAACCCCGCCTATATAAGGCTCGGTCACAGTAACCACATTGTTGAACTCCCACTGTCCCAAACCCCTGAACACCAACAACCCATAACTTCAATAACACGTATATCAACTAGAACAACGAAACATGAACACACCACATCACTGCTTTAGTGCTGAATTTTGATTGTGCCATAATCCTTTGCGCCTCCTTCAGTGCATCATCGGATCGCTACGATACTATAGCGAATTGGTTAAGTTACTAATGTTAGCTTAACGACCATGTTGTAACGTTAACTTAACTGTCTATTAGCCAGCTCATTTTCACACCATAAACTCAATTATTTGATCCATTAAGTTGGCTAATGTTGCTGAACATTTCTCTGGCTAGCTAACGGAGAATTCCATCCAGCTAGCAAGATACGTCTTAACAATGCTACTTGTTCCACCACACTTTCTCCCTCACCTCAAACTTTCTAAATGCCAGTTGTTTTTCTGTTACAGCTTGTTAAGTGTTCTTCATCACCTTCTCCTAGTCAGGCTTCTCACCTTCCTCTTCGTTATCGTTCAGGGGACACGGTGCTGTAACTGACACACTGCCTTCGTACTCTCTGCCGTCCAGAGAGACAGATGTAGCTGTAAGTAGCTAATTGGTTGTAACTTCTCTCTTCAGTCGGGTGCTGCATTCTGTTGTTATGTGAACGATTGGCTGAGCCTTGGATACAGCCAGTATTGCTCAAAAACACGTTAGCTTACTTTCTGGACCAGTATCTCCTGATGGATCAGGCCGGGAGGGTTTTCTTATGTGATTGTGGTCTGACCTTAGAATGGCTGTCATCATTCACGGTCATGATTCGGCATTGTTCGGAAAGACTTGTAAGTAAGCATTTCACCAGCGGTTGCAATAGAATGTGACAAATTAAATTTGATGACTCGGACGCTAATCAGACGAATCCTTATCAGCGATTGTTGATTGGTAGTAATGTATTATATTCTACTAGTTACCATTGTTGATTGGTAGTAATGTATTATATTCTACTAGTTACCATTGTTAATTGGTAGTAATGTATTATATTCTACTAGTTACCATTGTTGATTGGTAGTAATGTATTATATTCTACTAGTTACCATTGTTGATTGGTAGTAATGTATTATATTCTACTAGTTACCATTGTTGATTGGTAGTAATGTATTATATTCTACTAGTTACCATCCATTGTTGATTGGTAGTAATGTATTATATTCTACTAGTTACCATTGTTGATGGGTAGTAATGTATTATATTCTACTAGTTACCATTGTTGATGGGTAGTAATGTATTATATTCTACTAGTTACCATTGTTGATTGGTAGTAATGTATTATATTCTACTAGTTACCATTGTTGATTGGTAGTAATGTATTATATTCTACTAGTTACCATTGTTGATTGGTAGTAATGTATTATATTCTACTAGTTACCATCCATTGTTGATTGGTAGTAATGTATTATATTCTACTAGTTACCATTGTTGATTGGTAGTAATGTATTATATTCTACTAGTTACCATCCATTGTTGATTGGTAGTAATGTATTATATTCTACTAGTTACCATCCATTGTTGATTGGTAGTAATGTATTATATTCTACTAGTTACCATTGCTGATTGGTAGTAATGTATTATATTCTACTAGTTACCATTGTTGATTGGTAGTAATGTATCATATTCTACTAGTTACCATCCATTGTTGATGGGTAGTAATGTATTATATTCTACTAGTTACCATTGTTGATTGGTAGTAATGTATTATATTCTACTAGTTACCATTGTTGATGGTTAGTAATGTATTATATTCTACTAGTTACCATTGTTGATTGGTAGTAATGTATTATATTCTACTAGTTACCATTGTTGATTGGTAGTAATGTATTATATTCTACTAGTTACCATTGTTGATGGGTAGTAATGTATTATATTCTACTAGTTACCATTGTTGATTGGTAGTAATGTAATATATTCTACTAGTTACCATCCATTGTTGATTGGTAGTAATGTATTATATTCTACTAGTTACCATCCATTGTTGATTGGTAGTAATGTATTATATTCTACTAGTTACCATCCATTGTTGATTGGTAGTAATGTATTATATTCTACTAGTTACCATTGTTGATGGGTAGTAATGTATTATATTCTACTAGTTACCATCCATTGTTGATTGGTAGTAATGTATTATATTCTACTAGTTACCATTGCTGATTGGTAGTAATGTATTATATTCTACTAGTTACCATTGTTGATTGGTAGTAATGTATCATATTCTACTAGTTACCATCCATTGTTGATGGGTAGTAATGTATTATATTCTACTAGTTACCATTGTTGATTGGTAGTAATGTATTATATTCTACTAGTTACCATTGTTGATGGTTAGTAATGTATTATATTCTACTAGTTACCATTGTTGATTGGTAGTAATGTATTATATTCTACTAGTTACCATTGTTGATTGGTAGTAATGTATTATATTCTACTAGTTACCATTGTTGATGGGTAGTAATGTATTATATTCTACTAGTTACCATTGTTGATTGGTAGTAATGTAATATATTCTACTAGTTACCATCCATTGTTGATTGGTAGTAATGTATTATATTCTACTAGTTACCATTGTTGATGGGTAGTAATGTATTATATTCTACTAGTTACCATTGTTGATGGGTAGTAATGTATTATATTCTACTAGTTACCATTGTTGATGGGTAGTAATGTATTATATTCTACTAGTTACCATCCATTGTTGATTGGTAGTAATGTATTATATTCTACTAGTTACCATCCATTGTTGATTGGTAGTAATGTATTATATTCTACTAGTTACCATTGTTGATGGGTAGTAATGTATTATATTCTACTAGTTACCATTGTTGATGGGTAGTAATGTATTATATTCTACAAGTTACCATTGTTGATGGGTAGTAATGTATTATATTCTACTAGTTACCATTGTTGATTGGTAGTAATGTATTATATTCTACAAGTTACCATTGTTGATGGGTAGTAATGTATTATATTCTACTAGTTACCATTGTTGATTGGTAGTAATGTATTATATTCTACTAGTTACCATTGTTGATTGGTAGTAATGTATTATATTCTACTAGTTACCATTGTTGATGGGTAGTAATGTATTATATTCTATTAGTTCCCATTGTTGATTGGTAGTAATGTATTATATTCTACAAGTTACCATTGTTGATGGGTAGTAATGTAATATATTCTACTAGTTACCATCCATTGTTGATTGGTAGTAATGTATTATATTCTACTAGTTACCATTGTTGATGGGTAGTAATGTATTATATTCTACTAGTTACCATCCATTGTTGATGGGTAGTAATGTATTATATTCTACTAGTTACCATCCATTGTTGATTGGTAGTAATGTATTATATTCTATTAGTTCCCATTGTTGATTGGTAGTAATGTATTATATTCTACAAGTTACCATTGTTGATGGGTAGTAATGTATTATATTCTACTAGTTACCATCCATTGTTGATTGGTAGTAATGTATTATATTCTACTAGTTACCATTGCTGATTGGTAGCAATGTATTATATTCTACTAGTTACCATTGTTGATTGGTAGTAATGTATCATATTCTACTAGTTACCATCCATTGTTGATGGGTAGTAATGTATTATATTCTACTAGTTACCATTGTTGATTGGTAGTAATGTATTATATTCTACTAGTTACCATTGTTGATGGTTAGTAATGTATTATATTCTACTAGTTACCATTGTTGATTGGTAGTAATGTATTATATTCTACTAGTTACCATTGTTGATTGGTAGTAATGTATTATATTCTACTAGTTACCATTGTTGATGGGTAGTAATGTATTATATTCTACTAGTTACCATTGTTGATTGGTAGTAATGTAATATATTCTACTAGTTACCATCCATTGTTGATTGGTAGTAATGTATTATATTCTACTAGTTACCATTGTTGATGGGTAGTAATGTAATATATTCTACTAGTTACCATCCATTGTTGATTGGTAGTAATGTATTATATTCTACTAGTTACCATTGTTGATGGGTAGTAATGTATTATATTCTACTAGTTACCATCCATTGTTGATGGGTAGTAATGTATTATATTCTACTAGTTACCATTGTTGATTGGTAGTAATGTATTATATTCTATTAGTTCCCATTGTTGATTGGTAGTAATGTATTATATTCTACTAGTTACCATTGTTGATGGGTAGTAATGTATTATATTCTATTAGTTCCCATTGTTGATTGGTAGTAATGTATTATATTCTACTAGTTCCCATTGTTGATGGGTAGTAATGTATTATATTCTACTAGTTACCATTGCTGATTGGTAGTAATGTATTATATTCTACTAGTTACCATTGTTGATTGGTAGTAATGTATCATATTCTACTAGTTACCATCCATTGTTGATGGGTAGTAATGTATTATATTCTACTAGTTACCATTGTTGATTGGTAGTAATGTATTATATTCTACTAGTTACCATTGTTGATGGTTAGTAATGTATTATATTCTACTAGTTACCATTGTTGATTGGTAGTAATGTATTATATTCTACTAGTTACCATTGTTGATTGGTAGTAATGTATTATATTCTACTAGTTACCATTGTTAATTGGTAGTAATGTATTATATTCTACTAGTTACCATTGTTGATTGGTAGTAATGTATTATATTCTACTAGTTACCATTGTTGATTGGTAGTAATGTATTATATTCTACTAGTTACCATTGTTGATTGGTAGTAATG
This sequence comes from Thymallus thymallus, assembly GCA_023634145.1. NCBI lineage: Eukaryota > Metazoa > Chordata > Actinopteri > Salmoniformes > Salmonidae > Thymallus > Thymallus thymallus. Next base: position 927,514 of record CM042388.1, on the reverse strand, counting down.
TATTATATTCTACTAGTTACCATCCATTGTTGATTGGTAGTAATGTATTATATTCTACTAGTTACCATTGTTGATGGGTAGTAATGTATTATATTCTACTAGTTACCATTGTTGATGGGTAGTAATGTATTATATTCTACTAGTTACCATTGTTGATTGGTAGTAATGTATTATATTCTACTAGTTACCATTGTTGATTGGTAGTAATGTATTATATTCTACTAGTTACCATTGTTGATTGGTAGTAATGTATTATATTCTACTAGTTACCATTGTTGATTGGTAGTAATGTATTATATTCTACTAGTTACCATCCATTGTTGATTGGTAGTAATGTATTATATTCTACTAGTTACCATTGTTGATTGGTAGTAATGTAATATATTCTACTAGTTACCATCCATTGTTGATTGGTAGTAATGTATTATATTCTACTAGTTACCATTGTTGATTGGTAGTAATGTATTATATTCTACTAGTTACCATTGTTGATTGGTAGTAATGTATTATATTCTACTAGTTACAATTGTTGATGGGTAGTAATGTATTATATTCTACTAGTTACCATTGTTGATGGGTAGTAATGCATTATATTCTACTAGTTACCATTGTTGATTGGTAGTAATGCATTATATTCTACTAGTTACCATTGTTGATTGGTAGTAATGCATTATATTCTACTAGTTACCATTGTTGATTGGTAGTAATGTATTATATTCTACTAGTTACCATCCATTGTTGATTGGTAGTAATGTATTATATTCTACTAGTTACCATCCATTGTTGATTGGTAGTAATGTATTATATTCTACTAGTTACCATTGTTGATTGGTAGTAATGTATTATATTCTACTAGTTACCATTGTTGATTGGTAGTAATGTAATATATTCTACTAGTTACCATCCATTGTTGATTGGTAGTAATGTATTATATTCTACTAGTTACCATTGTTGATTGGTAGTAATGTATTATATTCTACTAGTTACCATTGTTGATTGGTAGTAATGTATTATATTCTACTAGTTACCATTGTTGATTGGTAGTAATGTATTATATTCTACAAGTTACCATCCATTGTTGATTGGTAGTAATGTATTATATTCTACTAGTTACCATTGTTGATGGGTAGTAATGTATTATATTCTACTAGTTACCATTGTTGATTGGTAGTAATGTATTATATTCTACTAGTTACAATTGTTGATGGGTAGTAATGTATTATATTCTACTAGTTACCATTGTTGATGGGTAGTAATGTATTATATTCTACTAGTTACCATTGTTGATTGGTAGTAATGCATTATATTCTACTAGTTACCATTGTTGATTGGTAGTAATGCATTATATTCTACTAGTTACCATTGTTGATTGGTAGTAATGTATTATATTCTACTAGTTACCATTGTTGATTGGTAGTAATGTATTATATTCTACTAGTTACCATTGTTGATTGGTAGTAATGTATTATATTCTACTAGTTACCATTGTTGATGGGTAGTAATGTATTATATTCTACTAGTTACCATTGTTGATGGGTAGTAATGTATTATATTCTACTAGTTACCATTGTTGATGGGTAGTAATGTATTATATTCTACTAGTTACCATTGTTGATGGGTAGTAATGTATTATATTCTACTAGTTACCATTGTTGATGGGTGGTAATGTATTATATTCTACAAGTTACCATCCATTGTTGATTGGTAGTAATGTATTATATTCTACTAGTTACCATTGTTGATTGGTAGTAATGCAATATATTCTACTAGTTACCATCCATTGTTGATTGGTAGTAATGTATTATATTCTACTAGTTACCATTGTTGATTGGTAGTAATGTATTATATTCTACTAGTTACCATTGTTGATTGGTAGTAATGTATTATATTCTACTAGTTACCATTGTTGATTGGTAGTAATGTATTATATTCTACAAGTTACCATCCATTGTTGATTGGTAGTAATGTATTATATTCTACTAGTTACCATTGTTGATTGGTAGTAATGTATTATATTCTACTAGTTACCATTGTTGATTGGTAGTAATGTATTATATTCTACTAGTTACAATTGTTGATGGGTAGTAATGTATTATATTCTACTAGTTACCATTGTTGATGGGTAGTAATGTATTATATTCTACTAGTTACCATTGTTGATTGGTAGTAATGCATTATATTCTACTAGTTACCATTGTTGATTGGTAGTAATGCATTATATTCTACTAGTTACCATTGTTGATTGGTAGTAATGTATTATATTCTACTAGTTACCATTGTTGATTGGTAGTAATGTATTATATTCTACTAGTTACCATTGTTGATTGGTAGTAATGTATTATATTCTACTAGTTACCATTGTTGATGGGTAGTAATGTATTATATTCTACTAGTTACCATTGTTGATGGGTAGTAATGTATTATATTCTACTAGTTACCATTGTTGATGGGTAGTAATGTATTATATTCTACTAGTTACCATTGTTGATGGGTAGTAATGTATTATATTCTACTAGTTACCATTGTTGATGGGTGGTAATGTATTATATTCTACTAGTTACCATTGTTTTATAGAAAAACATATGACATGATCAAAGTTGAATTACTCTGCAAACTGTATTCACATTTATAATTTATTATCAGCACCCCTATCATACATTCCCATACTATTAACAGCACCCCTATCATACATTCCCATACTATTAACAGCACCCCTATCATACATTCCCATACTATTAACAGCACCCCTATCATACATTCCCATACTATTAACAGCACCCCTATCATATATTCCCATACTATTAACAGCACCCCTATCATACATTCCCATACTATTAACAGCACCCCTATCATACATTCCCATACTATTAACAGCACCCCTATCATACATTCCCATACTATTAACAGCACCCCTATCATACATTCCCATACTATTAACAGCACCCCTATCATACATTCCCATACTATTAACACACACATCACTGGTTCAGTATAGAAAGCTTTGGTATGAATAGGTTATCACGTGGTTAAGCTTCCCAGAGTGCAGCAGGGTACATTCTAAAACTGAGATGACATCAAAGCATTACAAAGGTCATAGGTTAGGAAGAATGTGCAAAAGGTTGGTTATAAAAATAAACCTTTGTTCCAAAGTTAACAGGAAATGCAGTCATTCAAACCGGACAGGCCAGTTACGGTCAACACACAAACATACCTCAACATTGGATGGATCCCCAATGGCACCCTAATCCCTATGTAGTGCACTACTTTAGACCAGGGCCCACATGGCAGTACACTGTAAAAGGGAATGATACCAGCTGGGATACAACCAATAACACATTGTCCTCCTCCTTCCCTTTCTCTCTCATCATTGGTATGTTCCTCCTGGAGGAATAAGGGACACTTTTGGTCAGCTGGTATTTTCTAACAATCTTTTCAAGTGTGCCACTATTATAATTATAATGTATTCTACTATTTAATAGTCAGAACTAAAACATCTGTAAGGCAGCATATGACAAAATAAAAGCTACATTAAATATATAACCCTCAACATTGCAACAGTAAAAACAGTAAAAAGGCCACATCCACAATAAGCAACAAAACCACTTCTAACTAAAGACAGAAAAGCTTCAGATTATTTCTATACAGCTGGCGCTGTATGATGCTTTAAATCCACACCGTAAGAATAATGTCATAAATATGAGTTGATAGATGGTTCATTAAAAAGACAGCTGCTCCCAGCAGGGATAGAATAATAGACCAGGACAGTTTAAAAACACCTGGAGAACCTCAGCATCCTAGTCACTGACGGCTGTTGGAGTAGTGGAGTTGGCAACAGTCCTTCCTGAAGTGTTGACTGACTTTGGGCTCCGTCCAAAAAGCCTATTCCCTCTATAGTGCACAACTTTAGGCCAGGGCCCACAGTGCTCTGGTCAACAGTAGTGCACTATAGAAAGAAAAAGGTGCCATTTGGAGAAACATCCATGGTCTTCAGTCAGCAGTCACTTCTCCTGGAGTGTTCTTTACGTTGCATTGTAGGTAGCAGCAGTCAGAACCGGCTTCCGTTTCCCTTTGATCTTCAGAGATCCATAACGGGCCTGTTGGATAGAATAGATGAGAAGAACTGGATTTATTTGTATTATTAGAAAACAAAAAGGACCATCATTAGACTGGTATAAGTCTGACATAGTTAATATACTACAAGCATTAGACTCCTGAAACAGAACAGACCCTTTCAAAAGACTGAAGAATAAGAGTCTAGAACATACTGTAGAGCAGAGGTCACCAACCTTTGACTTTCAGTCAAAAACCAAGCAAAGATCTATCGCTCAGATTTTTTAAAAACATGAACCTAATAATGCACAAACTGAATTCCTATACAACTGTCTTTAAGGGCCTAATACATTATCACAGCATATTGGCTATATGCCTAACTAGAGCCTTGATAACAAAATAGATCAGTTGGTGTAGCACTTGCGAGGCACTGTGGAGAATAAATCTATTAAATCTTGTCTCAGGGTAGTAAGTTGGTGGTTGTTGATATCCCTCTATTGGTGTGGGGGCTGTGCTTTGGCAGAGTGGGTGGGGTTATATACTGCCTGGTTTGGCCCTGTCCGGGGGTATTGTCGGACGGGGCCATAGTGTCTACCGTTCCCCACTGTCTCAGCCTCCAGTATCTATGCTGCAATAGTCTATGTGCCAGGGGGGCTAGGGTCAGTTTGTTCAATCTGATGTTATTATCCGGTGTCTTGTGTGAATTGAAGTATGCTCCCTCTAATTCTCTCTCACACACACACACCCCTGCGCACAGTACCTGCGCTCTCTACCTCATCTAAATGCCAGGTCTGCTGGGTAGGAGGAATTAGCTACAGGTCTTTACAGGCTTTAGAGTGTGTTCTATTCAGACTTACATCTTTACAGTGTGTTCTATTCAGACTTACATCTTTACAGTGTGTTCTATTCAGACTTACATCTTTACAGTGTGTTCTATTCAGACTTACATCTTTACAGTGTGTTCTATTCAGACTTACATCTTTACAGTGTGTTCTATTCAGACTTACATCTTTACAGTGTGTTCTATTCAGACTTACATCTTTACAGTGTGTTATATTCAGACTTACATCTTTGCGGGCTTTAGAGCGAATGATCTTCACACTCTGGGACCTCCTCAGACCTCTCTGGGTGACAGCCTCGTCCTCGGAGAAAAGTTGTTCCCCCTCCTCATCTGTCCTGTCCTCCTGCTCATAGGCATAGTACTCTGGAGAGACATGTCATTATTAGTTAGGCATAGTATGCCACTACTAGCTGACTGGGGCTGTTCTGTTCTGTAATATCACCACTACTAGCTGATTGGGGCTGTTCTGTTCTGTAATATCACCACTACTAGCTGATTGGAGCTGTTCTGTTCTGTAATATCACCACTACTAGCTGATTGGAGCTGTTCTGTTCTGTAATATCACCACTACTAGCTGACTGGAGCTGTTCTGTAATATCACCACTACTAGCTGACTGGAGCTGTTCTGTAATATCACCACTACTAGCTGACTGGGGCTGTTCTGTTCTGTAATATCACCACTACTAGCTGACTGGAGCTGTTCTGTTCTGTAATATCACCACTACTAGCTGACTGGGGCTGTTCTGTTCTGTAATATCACCACTACTAGCTGACTGGGGCTGTTCTGTTCTGTAATATCACCACTACTAGCTGACTGGAGCTGTTCTGTTCTGTAATATCACCACTACTAGCTGACTGGAGCTGTTCTGTTCTGTAATATCACCACTACTAGCTGACTGGGGCTGTTCTGTTCTGTAATATCACCACTACTAGCTGACTGGGGCTGTTCTGTTCTGTAATATCACCACTACTAGCTGATTGGAGCTGTTCTGTTCTGTTCTGTAATATCACCACTACTAGCTGACTGGAGCTGTTCTGTTCTGTAATATCACCACTACTAGCTGATTGGGGCTGTTCTGTTCTGTAATATCACCACTACTAGCTGATTGGGGCTGTTCTGTTCTGTAATATCACCACTACTAGCTGATTGGGGCTGTTCTGTTCTGTAATATCACCACTACTAGCTGACTGGGGCTGTTCTGTTCTGTAATATCACCACTACTAGCTGACTGGAGCTGTTCTGTTCTGTAATATCACCACTACTAGCTGACTGGAGCTGTTCTGTTCTGTAATATCACCACTACTAGCTGACTGGAGCTGTTCTGTTCTGTAATATCACCACTACTAGCTGACTGGGGCTGTTCTGTTCTGTAATATCACCACTACTAGCTGACTGGAGCTGTTCTGTTCTGTAATATCACCACTACTAGCTGACTGGAGCTGTTCTGTTCTGTAATATCACCACTACTAGCTGACTGGGGCTGTTCTGTTCTGTAATATCACCACTACTAGCTGACTGGAGCTGTTCTGTTCTGTAATATCACCACTACTAGCTGACTGGAGCTGTTCTGTAATATCACCACTACTAGCTGACTGGAGCTGTTCTGTAATATCACCACTACTAGCTGACTGGAGCTGTTCTGTTCTGTAATATCACCACTACTAGCTGACTGGGGCTGTTCTGTTCTGTAATATCACCACTACTAGCTGACTGGAGCTGTTCTGTAATATCACCACTACTAGCTGACTGGAGCTGTTCTGTAATATCACCACTACTAGCTGACTGGAGCTGTTCTGTTCTGTAATATCACCACTACTAGCTGACTGGGGCTGTTCTGTTCTGTAATATCACCACTACTAGCTGACTGGGGCTGTTCTGTTCTGTAATATCACCACTACTAGCTGATTGGAGCTGTTCTGTTCTGTTCTGTAATATCACCACTACTAGCTGACTGGAGCTGTTCTGTTCTGTAATATCACCACTACTAGCTGATTGGGGCTGTTCTGTTCTGTAATATCACCACTACTAGCTGATTGGGGCTGTTCTGTTCTGTAATATCACCACTACTAGCTGATTGGGGCTGTTCTGTTCTGTAATATCACCACTACTAGCTGACTGGGGCTGTTCTGTTCTGTAATATCACCACTACTAGCTGACTGGAGCTGTTCTGTAATATCACCACTACTAGCTGACTGGAGCTGTTCTGTAATATCACCACTACTAGCTGACTGGAGCTGTTCTGTTCTGTAATATCACCACTACTAGCTGACTGGGGCTGTTCTGTTCTGTAATATCACCACTACTAGCTGACTGGAGCTGTTCTGTTCTGTAATATCACCACTACTAGCTGACTGGAGCTGTTCTGTTCTGTAATATCACCACTACTAGCTGACTGGGGCTGTTCTGTTCTGTAATATCACCACTACTAGCTGACTGGGGCTGTTCTGTTCTGTAATATCACCACTACTAGCTGACTGGAGCTGTTCTGTAATATCACCACTACTAGCTGACTGGAGCTGTTCTGTAATATCACCACTACTAGCTGACTGGAGCTGTTCTGTTCTGTAATATCACCACTACTAGCTGACTGGGGCTGTTCTGTTCTGTAATATCACCACTACTAGCTGACTGGAGCTGTTCTGTAATATCACCACTACTAGCTGACTGGAGCTGTTCTGTAATATCACCACTACTAGCTGACTGGAGCTGTTCTGTTCTGTAATATCACCACTACTAGCTGACTGGGGCTGTTCTGTTCTGTAATATCACCACTACTAGCTGACTGGGGCTGTTCTGTTCTGTAATATCACCACTACTAGCTGACTGGAGCTGTTCTGTTCTGTAATATCACCACTACTAGCTGACTGGGGCTGTTCTGTTCTGTAATATCACCACTACTAGCTGACTGGAGCTGTTCTGTTCTGTAATATCACCACTACTAGCTGACTGGGGCTGTTCTGTTCTGTAATATCACCACTACTAGCTGACTGGAGCTGTTCTGTAATATCACCACTACTAGCTGACTGGAGCTGTTCTGTAATATCACCACTACTAGCTGACTGGGGCTGTTCTGTTCTGTAATATCACCACTACTAGCTGACTGGGGCTGTTCTGTTCTGTAATATCACCACTACTAGCTGACTGGAGCTGTTCTGTTCTGTAATATCACCACTACTAGCTGACTGGGGCTGTTCTGTTCTGTAATATCACCACTACTAGCTGACTGGAGCTGTTCTGTTCTGTAATATCACCACTACTAGCTGACTGGGGCTGTTCTGTTCTGTAATATCACCACTACTAGCTGACTGGAGCTGTTCTGTAATATCACCACTACTAGCTGACTGGAGCTGTTCTGTAATATCACCACTACTAGCTGACTGGAGCTGTTCTGTTCTGTAATATCACCACTACTAGCTGACTGGAGCTGTTCTGTTCTGTTCTGTAATATCACCACTACTAGCTGACTGGAGCTGTTCTGTTCTGTAATATCACCACTACTAGCTGACTGGGGCTGTTCTGTTCTGTAATATCACCACTACTAGCTGACTGGAGCTGTTCTGTTCTGTAATATCACCACTACTAGCTGACTGGGGCTGTTCTGTTCTGTAATATCACCACTACTAGCTGACTGGAGCTGTTCTGTAATATCACCACTACTAGCTGACTGGAGCTGTTCTGTAATATCACCACTACTAGCTGACTGGAGCTGTTCTGTTCTGTAATATCACCACTACTAGCTGACTGGGGCTGTTCTGTTCTGTAATATCACCACTACTAGCTGACTGGAGCTGTTCTGTAATATCACCACTACTAGCTGACTGGAGCTGTTCTGTAATATCACCACTACTAGCTGACTGGGGCTGTTCTGTTCTGTAATATCACCACTACTAGCTGACTGGGGCTGTTCTGTTCTGTAATATCACCACTACTAGCTGACTGGAGCTGTTCTGTTCTGTAATATCACCACTACTAGCTGACTGGGGCTGTTCTGTTCTGTAATATCACCACTACTAGCTGACTGGAGCTGTTCTGTAATATCACCACTACTAGCTGACTGGGGCTGTTCTGTAATATCACCACTACTAGCTGACTGGGGCTGTTCTGTAATATCACCACTACTAGCTGACTGGAGCTGTTCTGTTCTGTAATATCACCACTACTAGCTGACTGGGGCTGTTCTGTTCTGTAATATCACCACTACTAGCTGACTGGGGCTGTTCTGTTCTGTAATATCACCACTACTAGCTGACTGGAGCTGTTCTGTAATATCACCACTACTAGCTGACTGGGGCTGTTCTGTTCTGTAATATCACCACTACTAGCTGACTGGAGCTGTTCTGTAATATCACCACTACTAGCTGACTGGGGCTGTTCTGTTCTGTAATATCACCACTACTAGCTGACTGGGGCTGTTCTGTTCTGTAATATCACCACTACTAGCTGACTGGGGCTGTTCTGTTCTGAGAGTCAGGACAGCTGCCATTCTACCAGCCTCCACCAGGGGGCAGCTGCAACACAGTAACAGACTCCTCTAGTCCTCCTCTCCTTCCATCCTGTAGCTGCAGCTTGTCACATCTGCTCTCCATTCTAGAAATATTACTTTCCTCAGGATCTGGAGACACTATCAAATCTACAAGGCTATTTCTACTTGTTTGAGGGTTTTGACTTTTTATGCTAGCCTTCACACACTGGTGTGCATCATATGAAGCTAATGAGTCATATTGGTTGACAGTTGTTTTAGAAAAACATTAATTCTCCACATAAGAGATAATTGTCCTAGTATGTAGTACGGAGCACATTAAATTCATTCCACCAATTATCTGAGCCTCCGTCAGCGTCAGCCTGAGACCAGAACCAACCAACCCCTCCCTGTACGGAGCCTCTGTCAGCCTGAGAACAGAACCAACCATCCCTCCCTGTACGGAGCCTCTGTCAGCCTGAGAACAGAACCAACCATCCCTCCCTGTATGGAGCCTCTGTCAGAACAGAACCAACCATCCCTCCCTGTACGGAGCCTCTGTCAGAACAGAACCAACCATCCCTCCCTGTACGGAGCCTCTGTCAGAACAGAACCAACCATCCCTCCCTGTACGGAGCCTCTGTCAGAACAGAACCAACCATCCCTCCCTGTACGGAGCCTCTGTCAGAACAGAACCAACCATCCCTCCCTGTACGGAGCCTCTGTCAGAACAGAACCAACCATCCCTCCCTGTACGGAGCCTCTGTCAGAACAGAACCAACCATCCCTCCCTGTACGGAGCCTCTGTCAGAACAGAACCAACCATCCCTCCCTGTACGGAGCCTCTGTCAGAACAGAACCAACCATCCCTCCCTGTACGGAGCCTCTGTCAGAACAGAACCAACCATCCCTCCCTGTACGGAGCCTCTGTCAGAACAGAACCAACCATCCCTCCCTGTACGGAGCCTCTGTCAGAACAGAACCAACCATCCCTCCCTGTACGGAGCCTCTGTCAGAACAGAACCAACCATCCCTCCCTGTACGGAGCCTCTGTCAGAACAGAACCAACCATCCCTCCCTGTACGGAGCCTCTGTCAGAACAGAACCAACCATCCCTCCCTGTACGGAGCCTCTGTCAGAACAGAACCAACCATCCCTCCCTGTACGGAGCCTCTGTCAGAACAGAACCAACCATCCCTCCCTGTACGGAGCCTCTGTCAGAACAGAACCAACCATCCCTCCCTGTACGGAGCCTCTGTCAGAACAGAACCAACCATCCCTCCCTGTACGGAGCCTCTGTCAGAACAGAACCAACCATCCCTCCCTGTACGGAGCCTCTGTCAGAACAGAACCAACCATCCCTCCCTGTACGGAGCCTCTGTCAGAACAGAACCAACCATCCCTCCCTGTACGGAGCCTCTGTCAGAACAGAACCAACCATCCCTCCCTGTACGGAGCCTCTGTCAGAACAGAACCAACCATCCCTCCCTGTACGGAGCCTCTGTCAGAACAGAACCAACCATCCCTCCCTGTACGGAGCCTCTGTCAGAACAGAACCAACCATCCCTCCCTGTACGGAGCCTCTGTCAGAACAGAACCAACCATCCCTCCCTGTACGGAGCCTCTGTCAGAACAGAACCAACCATCCCTCCCTGTACGGAGCCTCTGTCAGAACAGAACCAACCAACCCCTCCCTGTACGGAGCCTCTGTCAGAACAGAACCAACCACCCCTCCCTGTACGGAGCCTCTGTCAGAACAGAACCAACCATCCCTCCCTGTACGGAGCCTCTGTCAGAACAGAACCAACCATCCCTCCCTGTACGGAGCCTCTGTCAGAACAGAACCAACCATCCCTCCCTGTACGGAGCCTCTGTCAGAACAGAACCAACCATCCCTCCCTGTACGGAGCCTCTGTCAGAACAGAACCAACCATCCCTCCCTGTACGGAGCCTCTGTCAGAACAGAACCAACCATCCCTCCCTGTACGGAGCCTCTGTCAGAACAGAACCAACCATCCCTCCCTGTACGGAGCCTCTGTCAGAACAGAACCAACCACCCCTCCCTGTACGGAGCCTCTGTCAGAACAGAACCAACCATCCCTCCCTGTACGGAGCCTCTGTCAGAACAGAACCAACCATCCCTCCCTGTACGGAGCCTCTGTCAGAACAGAACCAACCATCCCTCCCTGTACGGAGCCTCTGTCAGAACAGAACCAACCATCCCTCCCTGTACGGAGCCTCTGTCAGAACAGAACCAACCATCCCTCCCTGTACGGAGCCTCTGTCAGAACAGAACCAACCAACCCCTCCCTGTACGGAGCCTCTGTCAGAACAGAACCAACCACCCCTCCCTGTACGGAGCCTCTGTCAGAACAGAACCAACCATCCCTCCCTGTACGGAGCCTCTGTCAGAACAGAACCAACCATCCCTCCCTGTACGGAGCCTCTGTCAGAACAGAACCAACCATCCCTCCCTGTACGGAGCCTCTGTCAGAACAGAACCAACCATCCCTCCCTGTACGGAGCCTCTGTCAGAACAGAACCAACCATCCCTCCCTGTACGGAGCCTCTGTCAGAACAGAACCAACCATCCCTCCCTGTACGGAGCCTCTGTCAGAACAGAACCAACCATCCCTCCCTGTACGGAGCCTCTGTCAGAACAGAACCAACCACCCCTCCCTGTACGGAGCCTCTGTCAGAACAGAACCAACCATCCCTCCCTGTACGGAGCCTCTGTCAGAACAGAACCAACCATCCCTCCCTGTACGGAGCCTCTGTCAGAACAGAACCAAACATCCCTCCCTGTACGGAGCCTCTGTCAGAACAGAACCAACCATCCCTCCCTGTACGGAGCCTCTGTCAGAACAGAACCAACCATCCCTCCCTGTACGGAGCCTCTGTCAGAACAGAACCAAACCATCCCTCCCTGTACGGAGCCTCTGTCAGAACAGAACCAACCATCCCTCCCTGTACGGAGCCTCTGTCAGAACAGAACCAACCATCCCTCCCTGTACGGAGCCTCTGTCAGAACAGAACCAACCATCCCTCCCTGTACGGAGCCTCTGTCAGAACAGAACCAAACCATCCCTCCCTGTACGGAGCCTCTGTCAGAACAGAACCAACCATCCCTCCCTGTACGGAGCCTCTGTCAGAACAGAACCAACCATCCCTCCCTGTACGGAGCCTCTGTCAGAACAGAACCAACCAACCCCTCCCTGTACGGAGCCTCTGTCAGAACAGAACCAACCAACCCCTCCCTGTACGGAGCCTCTGTCAGAACAGAACCAACCATCCCTCCCTGTACGGAGCCTCTGTCAGAACAGAACCAACCATCCCTCCCTGTACGGAGCCTCTGTCAGAACAGAACCAACCATCCCTCCCTGTACGGAGCCTCTGTCAGAACAGAACCAACCATCCCTCCCTGTACGGAGCCTCTGTCAGAACAGAACCAACCAACCCCTCCCTGTACGGAGCCTCTGTCAGAACAGAACCAACCATCCCTCCCTGTACGGAGCCTCTGTCAGAACAGAACCAACCATCCCTCCCTGTACGGAGCCTCTGTCAGAACAGAACCAACCATCCCTCCCTGTACGGAGCCTCTGTCAGAACAGAACCAACCATCCCTCCCTGTACGGAGCCTCTGTCAGAACAGAACCAACCACCCCTCCCTGTACGGAGCCTCTGTCAGAACAGAACCAACCATCCCTCCCTGTACGGAGCCTCTGTCAGAACAGAACCAACCATCCCTCCCTGTACGGAGCCTCTGTCAGAACAGAACCAAACATCCCTCCCTGTACGGAGCCTCTGTCAGAACAGAACCAACCATCCCTCCCTGTACGGAGCCTCTGTCAGAACAGAACCAACCATCCCTCCCTGTACGGAGCCTCTGTCAGAACAGAACCAAACCATCCCTCCCTGTACGGAGCCTCTGTCAGAACAGAACCAACCATCCCTCCCTGTACGGAGCCTCTGTCAGAACAGAACCAACCATCCCTCCCTGTACGGAGCCTCTGTCAGAACAGAACCAACCATCCCTCCCTGTACGGAGCCTCTGTCAGAACAGAACCAAACCATCCCTCCCTGTACGGAGCCTCTGTCAGAACAGAACCAACCATCCCTCCCTGTACGGAGCCTCTGTCAGAACAGAACCAACCATCCCTCCCTGTACGGAGCCTCTGTCAGAACAGAACCAACCAACCCCTCCCTGTACGGAGCCTCTGTCAGAACAGAACCAACCAACCCCTCCCTGTACGGAGCCTCTGTCAGAACAGAACCAACCATCCCTCCCTGTACGGAGCCTCTGTCAGAACAGAACCAACCATCCCTCCCTGTACGGAGCCTCTGTCAGAACAGAACCAACCATCCCTCCCTGTACGGAGCCTCTGTCAGAACAGAACCAACCATCCCTCCCTGTACGGAGCCTCTGTCAGAACAGAACCAACCAACCCCTCCCTGTACGGAGCCTCTGTCAGAACAGAACCAACCATCCCTCCCTGTACGGAGCCTCTGTCAGAACAGAACCAACCATCCCTCCCTGTACGGAGCCTCTGTCAGAACAGAACCAACCATCCCTCCCTGTACGGAGCCTCTGTCAGAACAGAACCAACCATCCCTCCCTGTACGGAGCCTCTGTCAGAACAGAACCAACCATCCCTCCCTGTACGGAGCCTCTGTCAGAACAGAACCAACCATCCCTCCCTGTACGGAGCCTCTGTCAGAACAGAACCAACCATGTGCAGCGTCCAAAATGGCACCCTATTCCTTTACAGTGCACTTGTTTTTACCAGGACCTGGGGCTCAGGCCAAAGGTAGTACACTATTTAGGGGATATGATGCAATTTGGGAGGCAGCCCTTGGCTTCCTTTGCTGACCCCATCCTCTACACAGCACAGGAACATACATCCTGGATAAAGAAGGAAAGGGTTTAAGGTGGTTCATCTTGAACTAAAATGAACATCTCACTTAATCAGTTGACATCATTCCCTGGGTTTCTTCCTGCTTCCTCCTATAAAACAGCTCTCTTTATGACAGCGACATTCCAGACAAGATCAAATGACCTGGATGCTAGCGGAATTTCAAACACGGAGCGGAGGGAGGGAGGAGGCATTAGGGAGGAGAGAGAGAGAATTAGGTATTCTTCTCAGAGCCTGTCTATTACAGAGAGATGTGGGTTTCATCTTGTGACTGAACAAAGCTGAACCATACCTTTAATGTAGCAGAGTGAAGGTCTGTGTGTGTTACAGAGCAGAGTGAAGGTGTGTGTGTGTGTTACAGAGCAGAGTGAAGGTGTGTGTGTGTGTTACAGAGCAGAGTGAAGGTCTGTGTGTGTTACAGAGCAGAGTGAAGGTCTGTGTGTGTTACAGAGCAGAGTGAAGGTCTGTGTGTGTTACAGAGCAGAGTGAAGGTCTGTGTGTGTTACAGAGCAGAGTGAAGGTCTGTGTGTGTTACAGAGCAGAGTGAAGGTCTGTGTGTGTTACAGAGCAGAGTGAAGGTCTGTGTGTGTGTGTGTGTGTTACAGAGCAGAGTGAAGGTCTGTGTGTGTGTGTGTGTGTTACAGAGCAGAGTGAAGGTCTGTGTGTGTGTGTGTGTGTTACAGAGCAGAGTGAAGGTCTGTGTGTGTGTGTGTGTGTTACAGAGCAGAGTGAAGGTCTGTGTGTGTGTGTGTGTGTTACAGAGCAGAGTGAAGGTCTGTGTGTGTGTGTGTGTGTTACAGAGCAGAGTGAAGGTCTGTGTGTGTGTGTGTTACAGAGCAGAGTGAAGGTCTGTGTGTGTGTGTGTTACAGAGCAGAGTGAAGGTCTGTGTGTGTGTGTGTGTTACAGAGCAGAGTGAAGGTCTGTGTGTGTGTGTGTGTGTGTTACAGAGCAGAGTGAAGGTCTGTGTGTGTGTGTTACAGAGCAGAGTGAAGGGCTGTGTGTGTGTGTGTTACAGAGCAGAGTGAAGGTCTGTGTGTGTGTGTGTTACAGAGCAGAGTGAAGGTGTGTGTGTGTGTTACAGAGCAGAGTGAAGGTCTGTGTGTGTGTGTGTTACAGAGCAGAGTGAAGGTCTGTGTGTGTGTGTGTTACAGAGCAGAGTGAAGGTCTGTGTGTGTGTGTGTGTGTTACAGAGCAGAGTGAAGGTCTGTGTGTGTGTGTTACAGAGCAGAGTGAAGGTCTGTGTGTGTGTGTGTTACAGAGCAGAGTGAAGGTCTGTGTGTGTGTGTGTTACAGAGCAGAGTGAAGGTCTGTGTGTGTGTGTTACAGAGCAGAGTGAAGGTCTGTGTGTGTGTGTTACAGAGCAGAGTGAAGGTCTGTGTGTGTGTGTTACAGAGCAGAGTGAAGGTCTGTGTGTGTGTGTGTTACAGAGCAGAGTGAAGGTCTGTGTGTGTGTTACAGAGCAGAGTGAAGGTCTGTGTGTGTGTTACAGAGCAGAGTGAAGGTCTGTGTGTGTGTGTTACAGAGCAGAGTGAAGGTCTGTGTGTGTGTGTTACAGAGCAGAGTGAAGGTCTGTGTGTGTGTGTGTTACAGAGCAGAGTGAAGGTCTGTGTGTGTGTGTGTTACAGAGCAGAGTGAAGGTCTGTGTGTGTGTGTGTTACAGAGCAGAGTGAAGGTCTGTGTGTGTGTGTGTGTTACAGAGCAGAGTGAAGGTCTGTGTGTGTGTGTGTTACAGAGCAGAGTGAAGGTCTGTGTGTGTGTGTTACAGAGCAGAGTGAAGGTCTGTGTGTGTGTGTTACAGAGCAGAGTGAAGGTTACAGATCTCCTAGAAGTGGCAAATGCCTCACTTCTCTCTGGGAGTTTTCTAATCTGGATAAGACTATATTAAGCAACTATAGACCGATCTCAAATCTTCCTTTCATAGGTAAGATCATTGAAAAAGTTGTCTTCAATCAGCTGAACAAATTCTTAAGCTTGAATGGATACTTTGACATTTTTCAATCTGGTTTCCGATCGTATCACAGCACAGAGACAGCGCTCATAAAGATAATAAACCATATTCGCTTCAATTCTGATAAAGGCAGATGATCAGTACTGGTACTACTGGACCTCAGTGCTGCATTTGACACTGTCGATGACAACATACTTCTTGACAGGCTGGAAAACTGGGTGGGGCTTTCTGGGATAGTCCTAAAATGGTTCAGGTCATATTTAGAAGCGAGAGGTTATTATGTGAGTATAGGTGACCATAAGTCTGAGTGGACATCCATGACATGCGGAGTTCCTCAAGGCTCAAATCTGGCACCACTCCTATTCAACCTGTACATGCTCCCAATGAGCCAAATAATGAAACAGAACCACATCTCTTACCACAGCTATGCAGACGACACACAGATCTACTGAGCCCTATCGCCTAACGATTACAGCCCCATTGACTCCCTGTTCCAATGCATTGATGAAGTAAACAGTCTGATGTGCCAAAACTTTCTTCAGTTAAACAAAGACAAAACTGAAGTCATTGCGTCTGGAAACAAAGATGAAGTTCAAGGTGAACGCATACCTTCACTCTAGGGGTCAAATAACTAAAAATCAAGTCAGGAATCTCGGTGTGTCTCTAGAGTCGGACCTTAGCTTCAGTAGTCATGTCAAAGCAATAACTAAATCAGCATATTATCATCTGAAAAATAGTGCAAGAATTAATACATTGCAGATATGCTCACTGAATATAAACCCAACAGATCACTCAGATCATTAGGATCACATCAGCTAGAAATACCAAGGGTTCAATCAAAGCAAGGAGAGTCTGCTTTTAGCTACTATGCCAGCCGCAGCTGGAACCAGCTTCCAGAAGAGATCAGATGTGCTCCTACAGTAGTCACATTCAAATCCAGACTCTAAACACATCTGTTTAGCTCTGCATTTACTGAAGGATCTCTGTGTCACTGTTCATCCCACTGTTTCTACTGGATTTTATTATTATTTTTATTTTATTCTAAACTTTTAATTGTTCTTGTTTCTTTTGATTATCTTAATTTCTTCTATGTAAAGCAATTGGAATTGCCATTGTGTATGAAATGTGCTATATAAATAAACTTGCCTTGCCTAATGTCTACAAACATTCATTTTGTCATTATGGGTAGTGTGTGGAGTCAAGGGGTATGAATACTTTCTGAAGGCAGTGTAGCAGGTCAGAGGAAACATTAACAGAGCATCCCAAATGGCACCCTACATCCTATAGAGTGCACTGCTTTAGACCAGGGCTCATATGGAATAGGGTGGACCAACCCATGTTCCTCAACACAGCTCCAGCTATAGAGTATGTTTGAGGAAGGTGGAGACAGGAGTCTTAATGTGCTATAACTCAATGACTAACAGACCAGTGGAAGGTACTAGGTGAAGGGTTCATCTAAGGCGTGTGTGTGTGTGTGTGTGTGTGTGTGTGTGCCATGTCCTACCTGTTCTGTCGGTAGCGTCTGCGGTGAGTGCCCTCCTGCTCAGGGCAGGGTTGCCGGCATGGGCTGTATAGATCTGATTGGCTGCTGCGTCGTCGAGGGGTATCCGAGTCAGGTCGTGCATACTGAAGCTCCTCAGCTTCTCTGTGATGGCCCCCTGGCCCTACACACACACACACACACACACACACACACACACACACACACACACACACACACACACACACACACACACACACACCACAGTTAGTGTCACCACTCGGATAACACGCTCATCTAAACGCCTCCCAACTCTCCTCATGACACAAGTATCTTATTGTGCTCTGACACATACAGTAACATGCTGATGGAGCGCCGGTGTGGATGGAGCGCCGGTGTGGATGGAGTGTGTTTGTGTAAAGCTACTACAGACGTCATCTATTTCCAGTGTTAAATCAGTGTTTCAGCTTCTGATAATGATAATACACAACCTTATCCATAACAGAACTGAGGAACAGATGGGATGTGTACTGTCATGAAGACAACATTAGTGGTTAAACTATGTGTCCAGCACAGCTTGACAACAGAAAACATCACAGAAAAGACCAAGAGGAAAGACTACTGAACACCATAAAACCATGAATCTAAATGATCTGAGGTAGTTCTCCTCCATGCTGCAGTAGAATATCTCTATCATTATTATCTCAGACAGCAGAGAGAGATCAACACCCTTCTGTGTGGAGTCCTCTGTGACAGACACCAGGCCCTCTGTGTGGAGACCTCTGTGACAGACACTAGGCCCTCTGTGTGGAGACCTCTGTGACAGACACTAGGCCCTCTGTGTGGAGTCCTCTGTGACAGACACTAGGCCCTCTGTGTGGAGACCTCTGTGACAGACACTAGGCCCTCTGTGTGGAGACCTCTGTGACAGACACTAGGCCCTCTGTGTGGAGTCCTCTGTGACAGACACCAGGCCCTCTGTGTGGAGACCTCTGTGACAGACACTAGGCCCTCTGTGTGGAGACCTCTGTGACAGACACTAGGCCCTCTGTGTGGAGACCTCTGTGACAGACACTAGGCCCTCTGTGTGGAGACCTCTGTGACAGACACAGGCCCTCTGTGTGGAGACCTCTGTGACAGACGCCAGGCCCTCTGTGTGGAGACCTCTGTGACAGACGCTAGGTCCTCTGTGACAGTTATTCCAAGGACTGGTATGTGCTGCTCTGTGCATTGCTGATTGCAGTCACACCCAATAGATAATCACACACACACACATGTTAGTCATTTAGCAGACACTCTTATTCAGAGTGACTTACAGTTAGTGCATTCATCTTGAGATAGCTGGGTGGGACAACCACATACAGCGGGTGAAATAAGTATTGAACACGTCACCATTTTTCTCAGTAAATATATTTACAAAGGTGCTATTGACATGAAAGAAACCAAAACAAATAAGTTCAGAAAATAAGTTGTGTAATAATGTGAAATGACACAGGGAAAAAGTATTGAACACATGATGAAAGGGAGGTGCAAAAAGGCATGGAAAGCCAAGACAACAGCTGAAAACTGTCAGTAATTAAAAAGCAATCCAGCCCCCTGTCAGTGCAAATTAATATCAGCTGGTTCAGTCCCAACTGATGGCCTACAAAAAGGTCTCATTGCCAAGGTGTCACACAAGACACATCTCATGATGGGTAAAAGCAAAGAGCTGTCTCAGACATTCACAACCTAATTGTTGCAAAACATAATGATGGCATTGGTTATAGGCGCATTTCTAAGCTTCTGAATGTTCCAGTGAGCACTGTTGGGGCCATAATACGGAAGTGGAAAGACAATCATTTCACCATAAACTTGCCTCGACCAGGTGCTCCTCGCAAGATTTCTGACAGAGGAGTGAAAAGAATAATCAGAAGAGTTGTCCAAGAGCCAAGGACCACTTGTGGAGAGCTTAAAAAAGACCTGCAATTAGCAGGTACTGTTGTCTCAAAGAAGACAGTAAGTAATGCACTCCACCGCCATGGCCTGTATGCACGATGAAGATGAAATGAGGGTGGACATTTCAGCAAGACAATGATCCCAAACACACAGCCAAGGAAACTCTCAATTGGTTTCAAAGAAAGAAAATAAAGCTGCTAGAATGGCCCAGCCAATCACCTGACTTAAATCCCATTGAAAATCTATGGAAAGAACTGAAGATCAAGATTCATAGAAGAGGCCCACGGAACCTTCAAGATTTGAAGACTGTTTGTGTGGAAGAATGGGCCAAAATCACACCAGAGCAATGCATGCGACTAGTTTCTCCATACAGGAGGCGTCTTGAAGCTGTCATTACCAACAAAGGCTTTAGTACAAAGTATTAAATAAATATCAGTAAGTGTGTTCAATACTTTTTCCCTGTGTCATTTCACATTATTACACATAACTTAATTTCTGAACTTATTTGTTTTGGTTTCTTTGTATGTATGGATTACTTGGGTTGTTACCAACATCTGGTGAAAATGTCATGTCAATAGCACCTTTGGAAATATATTTACTGAGAAAAATGGTGACGTGTTCAATACTTATTTCACCCGCTGTATTACAGTAAGTACATTTTACATCAAAGTAGTATATTAGCAGTACTTGCCTTGACAGCTGCAGAGACTGCTGCAGTAGCAGCCATAGTTAGGCCCTGCTTGCCGAAGTTCACCATGGTCTCGTAGCTGCGCTCCTTGGCCTGGACAATGTACTCATCAATCTCCTGGTGACAACAACATTTAGAGAGAGTCAGTTTACAGAATACCAACTACAGTATGCATCAACATGTCCACCCAAGACAACACAAAATATAAAGATATCTTCTAAAGGGTTTGTTATCAACTGACAGCAGATTATTTTAAGTGTATGCCAGCTGTTTTAGTAGACGGCTCAAACACAAATATAGGATTCAAACAGCTTCTTATATTCCTTACATAGGCTTCATATTCAAACTAATTAGTCAATACACAGTTAACAAAGTGCTCAGTATTCGTCAGCCAGTCTTACCCTCTCTCTTGAGGACAGTAAAGGATGAAGACACTTCCTGTAGATGAGACCAGCTCCTCTGGTGTAGGGAGACAGCAGCCAGATAACGAACGCTATCTTAATCTCATAGTACAGGGGAAACCTAGAGAGAGACAACACAGTATTAACCCTGACCCATAATAGACTAGGTCCTCTGGTATAGTGTATCAGATATCTCATAGTACAGATGCGTTGTACATAGGGCTAAGTACATATCTTATTCAAGGGAATATTGAATGGTCCCCAATGATCCATTGCATCTCCAAAAATGTTTTCAACATACAGTTAAAGTCAGACGTTTACATACACTTAGTTTGAAGTCATTAAAACTCATTTTTCAACCACTCCACAGATTTCATGTTAACAAACTATAGTTTTGACAAGTCGGTTAGGACATCTACTTTGTGAATGACACAAGTAATTATTCCAACAATTGTTTACAGACAGATTATTTCACTTATAATTCACTATATCACAATTCCAGTGGGTCAGAAGTTTACATACACTAAGTTGACTGTGCCTTTAAACAGCTTGGAAAATTCCAGAAAATTATGTCATGGCTTTAGAAGCTTCTGATAGGCTAATTGACATCGTTTGTGGATGTATTTCAAGGCCTACCTTCAAACTCAAAGCCTCTATATCCACAGTAAAACGAGTCCTATATCGACATAACCTGAAAGGCCGCTCAGCAAGGAAGAAGCCACTGCTCCAAAACCACCATAAAAAAGCCAGACTATGGTTTGCAACTGCATATGGGGACAAAGATCGTACTTTTTGGAGAAATGTCCTCTGGTCTGATGAAACAAAAATAGAACTGTTTGGCCATAATGACCATCGTTACGTTTGGAGGAAAAAGAGGGACCCTTGCAAGCCGAAGAACACCATCCCAACCGTGAAGCACGGGGGTGGCAGAGGGTTGCAATTCCATAGAATTGGGGATAGTTTAACCAAAATATGCTACAAGACCTAGAATTGCCTTGTGTATCCCACAAAAAAAGGTTCACTGTTATAAGCTCAGTGTTTTGATGAATTTAAGCAAAATTCCCCAAATTCCAGGAGTTAACTTCCATTGGAAAATTTCAGGAAGAATTCTGGAAATTGACCGGAAAGTTTCCAACCCTTACCAACAGCTCATTTCTGTCTGAATGATAACACATTAGTGTTAAGGTTAGGAACGAGGGTTAGATTAAGGTTAGGTATACACCCCAGGTCAAAAGGTTGGAATATTACTCATTCAAGGGTTTTCTACATTGTAGAATAAAAGTGAAGACATCAAAACTATGACATAACACATATGGAATCATGTAGTAACCAAAAAAGTGTTAAGAAAATCAAAATATATTTTATATTTGAGATTGTTATAATAGCCACCCTTGATGACAGCTTTGCACACTCATGGCATTCTCTCAACCAGCTTCATGAGGACCGCCACAGGAATGGAAGACCCAGAAATACCTCTGCTGCAGAGGGTAAGTTCATTAGAGTTACCAGCCTCAGATTACAGGCCAAGTAACAGACACATCTCAACATCAACTGTTCAGAGGAGACTGTGTGAATCAGACCTTCATGATCGAATTGCTGCAAAGAAACCACTACTAAAGGACACCAATAAGAAGAAGAGACTTGATTGGTTCAAGAAACACGAGCAACGGACATTAGACCGGTGGAAATCTGTCCTTTGGCCTGGAGTCCAAATTTGAGATTGTTTTGGTTACAACCTCAACCAAATTGAGATGGTTTGGGATGAGTCGGACAACAGTGAAGGAAAAGTAGCCAACAAGTGCTCAGCATATATGGAAAAGCATTCCAGGTGAAGCTGGTTGAGAGAATGCCAAGAGTGTGCAAAGCTGTCATCAAGGCAAAGGGTAACACTTTTTTGGTTACTACATGATTCCATATGTGTTATGTCATAGTTTTGATGTCTTCACTTTTATTCTACAATGTAAAAAATAGTGCAAATAAAGAAAAACCCTTGAATGAGTAATATTCCAACCTTTGACCGGGATGTAGTTTCACTGAGGTTCAGGTAAGCTTTAGGATTAGGGAAAGGCATTGGGTTAGCATACCGCCGTCCACCGCTATTCATTTTCTGCTAGTCAAATATACATGTATAAATATATATGCCTAAATCCATTAAAATCTGCCAACATGACGCTTCTCATTAAATATGGTTAACAAATTAATTGATAAGACAACTTTATTTCATGAAGCCTTGATTGTTTTCGTCGCGATGATCAAAGACAAGGAGAACTAAATGGGATTGGCTTGTTTGGGTTAACACATTCAAATGAAGAATTAGCATAAAGTCATGTTAATAGTTCTATTTAATGCCTCCTACCAGGCTACAGTAAGGTCTGTATTAAGTCTTACCAGGCTACAGTAAGGTCTGTATTAAGTCTTACCAGGCTACAGTAAGGTCCGTATTAAGTCTTACCAGGCTACAGTGAGGTCTGTATTAAGTCTTACCAGGCTACAGTGAGGTCTGTATTAAGTCTTACCAGGCTACAGTGAGGTCTGTATTAAGTCTTACCAGGCTACAGTGAGGTCTGTATTAAGTCTTACCAGGCTACAGTGAGGTCTGTATTAAGTCTTACCAGGCTACAGTGAGGTCTGTATTAAGTCTTACCAGGCTACAGTGAGGTCTGTATTAAGTCTTACCAGGCTACAGTGAGGTCTGTATTAAGTCTTACCAGGCTACAGTGAGGTCAGTATTAAGTCTTACCAGGCTACAGTGAGGTCAGTAATGGTCTCCACTGCGGTGTAGAGAGCAAACACAATCCAGTACATCATCCAGCGCACCTGTTGGAACAACAACACAGAGAGGATAGTCAACCCTTCCTACATGGAACAGTATGCTAGATGTCATACACCATATACAGTTGAAGTCATTAAAACTCATTTTTCAAACACTCCACAGATTTCATGTTAACAAACTATAGTTTTGACAAGTCTGTTAGGACATCTACTTTGTGCATGACACAAGTAATTCTTCCAACAATTGTTTACAGACAGATTATTTCACTTATAATTCACTATATCACAATTCCAGTGGGTCAGAAGTTTACATACACTAAGTTGACTGTGCCTTTAAACAGCTTGGAAAATTACAGAAAATGATGTCATTGCTTTAGAAGCTTCTGATAGGCTATTTGAGTCAATTGGAGGTGTACCTGTGGATGTATTTAAAGGCCTACCTTCAAACTCAGTGCCTCTTTGCTCGACATCATGGGAAAATCTAAAGAAATCAGCCAAGACCTCAGAAAAACAAATGTGTAGACTGGTTCATCCTTGAGAGCAATTTCCAAACGCCTGAAGGCACCACGTTCATCTGTACAAACAATAGTACGCAAGTATAAACACCATGGGACCATGCAGCCATCATACCGCTCAGGAAGGAGACAAATTCTGTCTGCTAGAGATGAACGTACTTTGGTGCGAAAAGTGCAAATCAATCCCAGAACAACAGCAAAGCACCTTGTGAAGATGCTGGAGGAAACGGGTACAAAAGTATCTATATCCACAGTAAAACGAGTCCTATATCGACAGAGCCCAGCAGCACCAGGCTTTCAAGGGTTCCTTAGAATTTACATTTCAAAAGGTAGCTCAGACAGTCATGTGATGAGAGGAAGCCTTGGGTTAGGGCTCTGACGCTCTCTGAGGTATTGGCTGATATTCTCAGACTCAGAACAAAGTCAAATGAATCTGTGCAGTGGTGGAATGGCCAGCCTGACAGCCAGGAACAAGCATCACTTTGAACTGGCGACCACTGGCTTAACTCCCAGCAGCTGTGTGACTGCTAGAGAGTCCCGACCGAGGCGGATCAATGCTCCAGGCTGGAGACAGTGTACATTCACTTGATAGTGCACTACTTCTGACCATGGCCCTAGTAGTGTACTATATAGGGAATAGGGTGCCATTTGGGATGGACCCAAAGAGACAAAGACTTGATGACATGATGACTGGGTTTCCATCTCATCCTGCTTTGACAGATTTCCATCTCCTTATGGACAGCACACAGACAAAGTGCTGACCCCAGAGACATAGAGGACAACGTTGGTTTACTAGCAGCCAGACCAGTGCCTTAAAACATGGCTGAGCTCTACTGTATTGTGGAGGTCTACAATATTTTTTCCGAGGTCTTGGCTGATTTCTTTTGATTTTCCCATGATGTCGAGCAAAGAGGCACTGAGTTTGAAGGTAGGCCTTGAAATACATCCACAGGTACACCTCCAATTGACTCAAATAGCCTATCAGAAGCTTCTAAAGCCATGACATCATTTTCTGGAATTTTCCAAGCTGTTTAAAGGCACAGTCAACTTAGTGTATGTAAACTTCTGACCCACTGGAATTGTGATATAGTGAATTATAAGTGAAATAATCTCTGTAATCAATTGTTGGAAGAATTACTTGTGTCATGCACAAAGTAGATGTCCTAACAGACTTGTCAAAACTATAGTTTGTTAACATGAAATCTGTGGAGTGGTTGAACAATGAGTTAATGACTTCAACCTAAGTGTATGTAAACTACCGACTTCAACTGTACATACATAATTATGCATCACTGAGCAGATTTGCTGGTGTTTTACAGTCTTATGTCTAAAGTGGAGCAGGTTTAGAGCTTCCAAGTTCCTTGGTGTCCACACTACCAACAAACTATCATGGTCCAAACACACCAAGACAGATAGAATATAATAGTGGGCACTTTGAATACAGTGTTGTTGACATGGCAACGAATGATAATGTCAGGGAGGAGTTATTGTGACAGGGTAGGAACTAAGTGTTGGTCAGTGTTTCCTAGGGGACCCTATAATCTTTGGCTACATTAAATGTTCTCTCTTAGCGACCTCATGTAGCAACATCCATGCTTCGCCTACTCCTCAACGTGCTGATTTAGGCCGACACCACTGGTATTATCAGGCTGTATAGCTAGCTATGTTACACCATCACTGGTATTATCAGGCTGTATAGCTAGCTATGTTACACCATCACTGGTATTATCAGGCTGTATAGCTAGCTATGTTACACCATCACTGGTATTATCAGGCTGTATAGCTAGCTATGTTACACCATCACTGGTATTATCAGGCTGTATAGCTAGCGATGTTACACCATCACTGGTATTATCAGGCTGTATAGCTAGCGATGTTACACCATCACTGGTATTATCAGGCTGTATAGCTAGCGATGTTACACCATCACTGGTATTATCAGGCTGTATAGCTAGCGATGTTACACCATCACTGGTATTATCAGGCTGTATAGCTAGCTATGTTACACCATCACTGGTATTATCAGGCTGTATAGCTAGCGATGTTACACCATCACTGGTATTATCAGGCTGTATAGCTAGCTATGTTACACCATCACTGGTATTATCAGGCTGTATAGCTAGCTATGTTACACCATCACTGGTATTATCAGGCTGTATAGCTAGCTATGTTACACCATCACTGGTATTATCAGGCTGTATAGCTAGTGATGTTACACCATCACTGGTATTATCAGGCTGTATAGCTAGCGATGTTACACCATCACTGGTATTATCAGGCTGTATAGCTAGCTATGTTACACCATCACTGGTATTATCAGGCTGTATAGCTAGCTATGTTACACCATCACTGGTATTATCAGGCTGTATAGCTAGCTATGTTACACCATCACTGGTATTATCAGGCTGTATAGCTAGCTATGTTACACCATCACTGGTATTATCAGGCTGTATAGCTAGCTATGTTACACCATCACTGGTATTATCAGGCTGTATAGCTAGCTATGTTACACCATCACTGGTATTATCAGGCTGTATAGCTAGCTATGTTACACCATCACTGGTATTATCAGGCTGTATAGCTAGCTATGTTACACCATCACTGGTATTATCAGGCTGTATAGCTAGCTATGTTACACCATCACTGGTATTATCAGGCTGTATAGCTAGCTATGTTACACCATCACTGGTATTATCAGGCTGTATAGCTAGCTATGTTACACCATCACTGGTATTATCAGGCTGTATAGCTAGCTATGTTACACCATCACTGGTATTATCAGGCTGTATAGCTAGCTATGTTACACCATCACTGGTATTATCAGGCTGTATAGCTAGCTATGTTACACCATCACTGGTATTATCAGGCTGTATAGCTAGCTATGTTACACCATCACTGGTATTATCAGACTATATAGCTAGCTATGTTACACCATCACTGGTATTATCAGGCTGTATAGCTAGCTATGTTACACCATCACTGGTATTATCAGGCTGTATAGCTAGCTATGTTTGCTCTGACAGTACATTTATAAGCTAGCTAGCCAGCAAACACAATTTAGGCCCAACTGCTAAGAAAATACAAACTAGCTGTTTGCTGATGTAAGAAACACAAAGTGTCATTATAGAACACTGGTGGATTTATATTAAGAAGCAAAGTGGAAACAGCATCGTTGTCATCAACATTGCTGCATGTGCTGCAGTGACCATGCAGACTGAACACTAGTGTCTCCTGGTCCAGGAACAACATGCAGACTGAACACTAGTGTCTCCTGGTCCAGGAACAACATGGACAGGGGGCGGGGCTAGGTCTGTGTGGAAAGCAGCATGGAGAGAGAGAGAGGAGTAGCCTATAAAAATGGACGTTACACACGGTGTATCACATTTAACAAACCAAACATTAAAATACCGTTATAGAAGGTACAGTAAAAACCCAAACCGGTCCCTGCATCAATACCAGTATAGAAGGTACAGTAAAAACCCAAACCGGTCCCTGCATCAATACCGTTATAGAAGGTACATTAAAAACCCAAACCGGTCCCTGCATCAATACCGTTATAGAAGGTACAGTAAAAACCCAAACCGGTCCCTGCATCAATACCATTATAGAAGGTACAGTATAAACCCAAACCGGTCCCTGCATCAATACCAGTATAGAAGGTACAGTATAAACCCAAACCGGTCCCTGCATCAATACCAGTATAGAAGGTACAGTATAAACCCAAACAGGTCCCTGCATCAATACCAGTATAGAAGGTACAGTATAAACCCAAACCGGTCCCTGCATCAATACCAGTATAGAAGGTACAGTATAAACCCAAACCGGTCCCTGCATCAATACCAGTATAGAAGGTACAGTAAAAACCCAAACCGGTCCCTGCATCAATACCAGTATAGAAGGTACAGTAAAAACCCTAACCGGTCCCTGCATCAATACCAGTATAGAAGGTACAGTATAAACCCAAACCGGTCCCTGCATCAATACCAGTATAGAAGGTACAGTATAAACCCAAACCGGTCCCTGCATCAATACCAGTATAGAAGGTACAGTAAAAACCCAAACCGGTCCCTGCATCAATACCAGTATAGAAGGTACAGTAAAAACCCAAACCGGTCCCTGCATCAATACCAGTATAGAAGGTACAGTATAAACCCAAACCGGTCCCTGCATCAATACCAGTATAGAAGGTACAGTAAAAACCCAAACCGGTCCCTGCATCAATACCAGTATAGAAGGTACAGTAAAAACCCAAACCGGTCCCTGCATCAATACCAGTATAGAAGGTACAGTAAAAACCCAAACCGGTCCCTGCAT
This sequence comes from Thymallus thymallus, assembly GCA_023634145.1. Classification (NCBI taxonomy): domain Eukaryota; kingdom Metazoa; phylum Chordata; class Actinopteri; order Salmoniformes; family Salmonidae; genus Thymallus; species Thymallus thymallus. The sequence goes on along the minus strand of CM042388.1, from coordinate 899,196 downwards.
CAATACCAGTATAGAAGGTACAGTATAAACCCAAACCGGTCCCTGCATCAATACCAGTATAGAAGGTACAGTAAAAACCCAAACCGGTCCCTGCATCAATACCAGTATAGAAGGTACAGTAAAAACCCAAACCGGTCCCTGCATCAATACCAGTATAGAAGGTACAGTAAAAACCCAAACCGGTCCCTGCATCAATACCAGTATAGAAGGTACAGTAAAAACCCAAACCGGTCCCTGCATCAATACCATTATAGAAGGTACAGTATAAACCCAAACCGGTCCCTGCATCAATACCAGTATAGAAGGTACAGTAAAAACCCAAACCGGTCCCTGCATCAATACCATTATAGAAGGTACAGTAAAAACCCAAACCGGTCCCTGCATCAATACCAGTATAGAAGGTACAGTAAAAACCCAAACCGGTCCCTGCATCAATACCAGTATAGAAGGTACAGTAAAAACCCAAACCGGTCCCTGCATCAATACCAGTATAGAAGGTACAGTATAAACCCAAACCGGTCCCTGCATCAATACCATTATAGAAGGTACAGTATAAACCCAAACCGGTCCCTGCATCAATACCATTATAGAAGGTACAGTATAAACCCAAACCGGTCCCTGCATCAATACCAGTATAGAAGGTACAGTATAAACCCAAACCGGTCCCTGCATCAATACCATTATAGAAGGTACAGTATAAACCCAAACCGGTCCCTGCATCAATACCATTATAGAAGGTACAGTATAAACCCAAACCGGTCCCTGCATCAATACCAGTATAGAAGGTACAGTATAAACCCAAACCGGTCCCTGCATCAATACCATTATAGAAGGTACAGTATAAACCCAAACCGGTCCCTGCATCAATACCATTATAGAAGGTACAGTATAAACCCAAACCGGTCCCTGCATCAATACCAGTATAGAAGGTACAGTATAAACCCAAACCGGTCCCTGCATCAATACCATTATAGAAGGTACAGTATAAACCCAAACCGGTCCCTGCATCAATACCAGTATAGAAGGTACAGTAAAAACCCAAACCGGTCCCTGCATCAATACCATTATAGAAGGTACAGTATAAACCCAAACCGGTCCCTGCATCAATACCAGTATAGAAGGTACAGTAAAAACCCAAACCGGTCCCTGCATCAATACCAGTATAGAAGGTACAGTAAAAACCCAAACCGGTCCCTGCATCAATACCAGTATAGAAGGTACAGTATAAACCCAAACCGGTCCCTGCATCAATACCATTATAGAAGGTACAGTATAAACCCAAACCGGTCCCTGCATCAATACCATTATAGAAGGTACAGTATAAACCCAAACCGGTCCCTGCATCAATACCAGTATAGAAGGTACAGTATAAACCCAAACCGGTCCCTGCATCAATACCAGTATAGAAGGTACAGTAAAAACCCAAACCGGTCCCTGCATCAATACCAGTATAGAAGGTACAGTATAAACCCAAACCGGTCCCTGCATCAATACCAGTATAGAAGGTACAGTATAAACCCAAACCGGTCCCTGCATCAATACCAGTATAGAAGGTACAGTAAAAACCCAAACCGGTCCCTGCATCAATACCAGTATAGAAGGTACAGTATAAACCCAAACCGGTCCCTGCATCAATACCATTATAGAAGGTACAGTATAAACCCAAACCGGTCCCTGCATCAATACCATTATAGAAGGTACAGTATAAACCCAAACCGGTCCCTGCATCAATACCAGTATAGAAGGTACAGTAAAAACCCAAACCGGTCCCTGCATCAATACCAGTATAGAAGGTACAGTAAAAACCCAAACCGGTCCCTGCATCAATACCAGTATAGAAGGTACAGTATAAACCCAAACCGGTCCCTGCATCAATACCATTATAGAAGGTACAGTATAAACCCAAACCGGTCCCTGCATCAATACCATTATAGAAGGTACAGTATAAACCCAAACCGGTCCCTGCATCAATACCAGTATAGAAGGTACAGTAAAAACCCAAACCGGTCCCTGCATCAATACCAGTATAGAAGGTACAGTATAAACCCAAACCGGTCCCTGCATCAATACCAGTATAGAAGGTACAGTATAAACCCAAACCGGTCCCTGCATCAATACCAGTATAGAAGGTACAGTAAAAACCCAAACCGGTCCCTGCATCAATACCAGTATAGAAGGTACAGTATAAACCCAAACCGGTCCCTGCATCAATACCAGTATAGAAGGTAAAGTTAAAACCCTATGAGGTAAAGAAAGGGAGTGAGGGAGATTAGCAGGGTGAGATGGAGAAGATTATTTCATTTATTTAACCAGGCAAGTCAGTTAAGAACAAATTCTTGTTTCCAATGACGGCCTACACCGGCCAAACTGACGACGCTGGGCCAATTGTGCGCCGCCCTATGGGACTCCCAATCACGGCCGGGCTGAGGAGACTGATGATATCTAAAAAATTAATCTCTCCTAAACCTGTTGGCCACATGCTCAATTTAGCATTGCTGTAAGGCACCTGCTTGGTTCATTCTAGTAAGGACAGGAGCCCAGCCTTTACAGAGTCCTGCTGCAAGTCTCCAGAGATAGACAGCGGCATGTCAATGCATTTGATCCAGTCATAGGCAGTTCACTCCCATTCACATGCCTGGACTTGTTCTCAATACCTTAAGACCAGACTGAGTACCAGTAAGTGGCATGGGTTTCACCCAACACAAGATCACTGATACAGGGCGCTGTGTTGAAGTCACCGTTGCTCCATCTTGTAACTCCCCCACCATTGTAAAAAATATTGAAGCTATATAAATGCACTTAGTGTCTACATCCGTTTTTGCCGCATGTATTCTATTACAGACACATTAATGCAAACTTTTAAATATTATGCGAGCTAAACAATGTAAATAGTCCGGGTGGACATGTAATTAATTGTTCCGCAGTTTTATGGCTTGGGAGTAGAAGCTGTTGAGAAGCCTTTTGGTCCTAGACTCTGCGCTCCGGTACCGCTTGCCGTGCGGTAGCAGAGAGAACAGTCTATGACTTGGGTGACTGGAGTCTGACAACTTTTTTTGACACCGCCTAGTATACAAGTCCTTAATGGCAGGAAGCTTGGCCCCAGTGATGTACTGGGCCGTACGCACTACCCTCTGTAGCGCCTTGCAGTCGGAGGCAGAGCAGTTGCCATACCAGGCGGTGATGCAACCGGTCAGGATGCTCTCGATGGTGCAGCTGTATTACTTTTTGAGGATCTGGGGACCCATGCAAAAAATTCTCAGTCTCTTGAGGGGGAAAAGAAGTTGTCGTGGGTAGAGTATTGGGCCAGAAACCGAAAGGTTGCTATATCGAATCCCTGAGCCGACATGGTGAAAACCTGTCAATGTGTCCTTGAGCAAGGCACTTAACCCTAATTTGCTCAAGGGGCTGACCCTGTAGGTAGGCTGTCATTGTAAATAAGAATTTGTTCTTAACTGACTTCTCTAGTTAAATAAAGGTTCAATTAAAAACAGTTCGTTGGTGATGTGGACACCAAGGAACTTGAAACTCTCAACCCGCTCCACTACAGCCCCGTCGATGTTAACGCGGGAGTGTTCAGCCATTTCCTGTAGTCCACGATCAGCTTGCTCACACGCAGTAGTGTGCGAACAGGGAGTACAGGAGGGGAATAAGCACGCACACTGGTATGATGAAATTAATAAGGTGGAATAAGGGTTTTTGTACTTACATATTCCTTGACATTTTTGGTTTTCACTGCTTTGTAGGAATAGTAAGCAGGATAGAGAGTCCCGAAGACAAGCCTGTGTAGAGAGACCAGAAATATGAAACTATCAGTGAGACATAAAGGACACACCTTCACCTCAACTGAAGAAGCAACAAGCCAGCTATACTGAAAGCACAATTTAACAGCCTGTAATGCTGTATTGAACCAGCCTCCCACATGTAGCCTAGTGTTAGGAGGATGGAGGGAGCTCTGCCTGTTCCACAACATATACATCCTTTACATCCTACAGTCCAAGCTTGTCTGGGACGGGGTATTGAACACAACCCAGCACTTCCCAGTGACTGGGTCACCCATACCAGATGTATAGCCTACACCTGGTTCTGTCCCAAATGGTATCCTATTCCCAATATAGTGCCTTTTTGAATATGGGCACCGGTCAAACGTAGTGCACTATATAGGGAATAGGATGCCATATGGGACGATTCTCTGGCCTGATCCTGGGCTGCAGTGAGGAGTCACTCAGTACCTTCGGAAAGTACTCCGACCCCTTGACTTTTTACAGTTACGTATGAGATCCGCCCTGCTGGTCGCCTGTTAAGCAGCTCCCATGTTCATGTGTTAATTGTTGTTTTAGTATGTTTTTCTTTATAACAGTTGAACTATAATAGTTCAGGATTATGGAGTGCTACTGTTTTATGAAGGTTTTAACGGTCCTTTGTATCACTGAGGCACTTTTTATTTTTCCTCAGCGCCGAACATTCACGCGAGTCCTCAATTATTTACAACAGAGCCCATCTCCTGGATTTAGCACACTCAGTGCTATTGCACCCCAGGGAAAAGTTTGATATTCCGGATGAGTTGAAAAGGCGACAGTGTGGATGCAGGGCAGGTCGGAAGTGTAAGGCAAAGCGGAGTACGTACAAGGAGGCTATACAGTCTATCATTATGGGCAACGTGAGATCGCTACATAACAAGGTGGACGAGCTTCAGGGTCTGGTCCATGGGCAAACCGAATACCGGGAAGCAAGCCTATTGTGTTTTACTGAAACATGGCTGAATGATAACATCCCCATAGAGAACGTCACTATCGACGGGTTCCGGACCATCAGAGCGGACAGGGATAGTGTTTCTTCCGGTAAGAGTAAGGGAGAGTAACTAACTTTATTAGTTAACAACAGATGGTGTAATCCGAGACATATTACTCTTAAGGAACAGTTTTGTAGCCCGGACATTGAGCCGTTAGCCTGAGACCCTACTATTTGCAGAGGGAACTTTGAGTGTGTCAGGCGCACCAGTTCCAGTATTTAGAACCATACAGCCTCATCAGTAGTAGTTCTGTGGTCTAAACAGCTGGTTGATGAAGTAACAGACAGCAGGAGGACCACAGACACACCAATTACAGCTGGTTGATGAAGTAACAGACAGCAGGAGGACCACAGACACACCAATTACAGCTGGTTGATGAAGTAACAGACAGCAGGAGGACCACAGACACACCAATTACAGCTGGTTGATGAAGTAACAGACAGCAGGAGGACCACAGACACACCAATTACAGCTGGTTGATGAACTAACAGACACCATAGCCCCATCCTGCCTGGTGTCAGCGGTACAGGCTGGTGGCAGTCAGGCTTTGGTGTAAGCCCCATGAGTCCATAGCCCCATCCTGCCTGGTGTCAGCGGTACAGGCTGGTGGCAGTCAGGCTTTGGTGTAAGCACCATGAGTCCATAGCCCCATCCTGCCTGGTGTCAGCGGTACAGGCTGGTGGCAGTCAGGCTTTGGTGTAAGCACCATGAGTCCATAGCCCCATCCTGCCTGGTGTCAGCGGTACAGGCTGGTGACAGTGGTGCAGGGAATGTTTACCTGGCACATGTTAGATCACCTGATACCAACTGATTCTCTGAAGAATTCACACTGTACTAGATGAGATGAGTGTACCTAATAACTCTCCCAGTTAGTTTTCTGTTTCATGGCCTCTGTCCAGAGACCCACCTCGCTCGCCTCGACTATGACAGGCAGTTTATTTAGCTGTTGCCATAGAAACAGCGGAGGAGCTATACAGGGTCTAAGAATGGTGGTGGTTGGCTATAGTCAGACATTCCTTTCTCTAGCCTCCTCAAACAGAAAGTCCTTCCATGGAACTGCTGCTTGTTGTAATAATGGAGGTCTGCTTAGTTAATACATGGCATTTTCCCTTCATCTGGATGCAGTTGTGAATCAGCTTAATCTAGCTCCACCCACAACACAGACAGCAGGCGCATCCTTAGAAGTAGATTTACACTGGGAAGAAAAACACTAACATTCCTTCCTACTGGACAGCAATGCTGGCAACCACTCAGTCCACCATTTAAAGCATTCACCAAAATAAGCAGGTTACCAGACCATCACACTCCCCCAGATGGCAGTAGGTTACCAGACCATCACACTCCCCCAGATGGCAGTAGGTTACCAGACCATCACACTCCCCCAGATGGCAGTAGGTTACCAGACCATCACACTCCCCCAGATGGCAGTAGGTTACCAGACCATCACACTCCCCCAGATGGCAGTAGGTTACCAGACCATCACACTCCCCCAGATGGCAGTAGGTTATCTATACTCATGTTATTCGGAGCATGTTTGGTAAACAACAGGTGTGGACTAACAGTGAAATGCTGACGGGTCCTTTACAACAACAGAGACAATACAGAAATACTATTAAAGTAAAACACATAATAAATACACAATGAGTAACAATAACATGTCTATATACAGTGTACATGGAGTACCAGGTAATAACATGTCTATATACAGTGTACATGGAGTACCAGGTGATAACATGTCTATATACAGTGTACATGGAGTACCAGGTGATAACATGTCTATATACAGTGTACATGGAGTACCAGGTAATAACATGTCTATATACAGTGTACATGGAGTACCAGGTAATAACATGACTATATACAGTGTACATGGAGTACCAGGTAATAACATGTCTATATACAGTGTACATGGAGTACCAGGTAATAACATGTCTATATACAGTGTACATAGGGTTAGAGTAAGTGTTAATGTTAAGCCTAGGGTTAGGATAAGTTAGATAGTTAGTTGAAATGTTACTGATTGTTTTACCTGGCCTGCAGAAATAGACCCGGTCCCCCTTGTGGCAGGCAGCAGTATTTACACAAGCTAATTTCTCCATAAACCCTGAACATGAAGGAGACGGAGCCTGCAGAGGCTTCTTGAAACTATTTTGTGAAATGGGGCCTCACTAGCTGCATGCAGCTGAAAACATATACCCTGAACATGAAGGAGACGGAGCCTGCAGAGGGGGGCCTCACTAGCTGCATGCAGCTGAAAACATATACCCTGAACATGAAGGAGACGGAGCCTGCAGAGGGGGGCCTCACTAGCTGCATGCAGCTGAAAACATATACCCTGAACATGAAGGAGACGGAGCCTGCAGAGGGGGGCCTCACTAGCTGCATGCAGCTGAAAACATATACCCTGAACATGAAGGAGACGGAGCCTGCAGAGGGGGGCCTCACTAGCTGCATGCAGCTGAAAACATATACCCTGAACATGAAGGAGACGGAGCCTGCAGAGGGGGGCCTCACTAGCTGCATGCAGCTGAAAACATATACCCTGAACATGAAGGAGACGGAGCCTGCAGAGGGGGGCCTCACTAGCTGCATGCAGCTGAAAACATAAACCCTGAACATGAAGGAGACGGAGCCTGCAGAGGGGGGCCTCACTAGCTGCATGCAGCTGAAAACATATACCCTGAACATGAAGGAGACGGAGCCTGCAGAGGGGGGCCTCACTAGCTGCATGCAGCTGAAAACATAAACCCTGAACATGAAGGAGACGGAGCCTGCAGAGGGGGGCCTCACTAGCTGCATGCAGCTGAAAACATATACCCTGAACATGAAGGAGACGGAGCCTGCAGAGGGGGGCCTCACTAGCTGCATGCAGCTGAAAACATATACCCTGAACACAAGCCTTGACATTGTGTTCTAGGTTAACTTTCCCAGTTTCCTGGTTTACATTATATATTTTTTTAACCTGACAGTACACCCACTGCTCGCTCACAGCTCCTAGCAGCACATGACCTAATTCCTGGGAGAAAGCCAGATGTAGAGTTACTGGGCTAAAGAGCTTGAGGGAAGGATTTTAAGATCCAGGCAGAGATCAACTCCAACATCTGGTTTCAGCAGATTTCTTTCCCCTACAGCACAATTTAGCAGTGTTCCTTTCAGCCATCTTTTGTGGTTAAAATGACAGATATTTATAACCAGATCTGTCCTGGTCATTATCCAAACTAAAACAACAGTGTTGCATTCTTTCCAGTAGAAGTAAAACTATACTGAACAACATTAAAACATATAAAGTGTTGGTTCCATGTTTCATGAGCTGAACCCAGAAATGTTCCATATGCACAAAAAGCTTATTGCTCTTAAATTTTGTGCACAAATTTGTTTACATCCTTGTTCGTGAGCATTTCTCCTTTGCCAAGAAAGATGAGGGAGCATTTGGCATAAAGTACCTACCTACCTACCTACCTACCTACCTACCTACCTACCTACCTACCTACCTACCTACCTACCTACCTACCTACCTACCTACCTACCTACCTACCTACCTACCTACCTACGCTGACTGCAGTAATGTCCACTGCTGCCAGAGAATATGATGTTAGTTTCTCTACCATAAGCCGCCTCCAACGTCATTTTTGAGAATTTGTCAGTACGTCCAACCGGCCTCACAAACGCAGACCACGTGTAACCACGCCAGCCCAGGACCTCCACATCCAGCTTTGCCACCTGCGGGATCTTCTGAGACCAGCCACCAGTGGGCAAGCGGTTTGCTGATGTCAACGTTGGTATGGGCAGGGATAAGGTAAGGACAACGTACACAATATTTCATTTTATTGATGTCAATTTGAATGCACAGAGATACTGTGACGAGATCCTGAGGCCCATTGTCGTGCCATTCATCCACCGCCATCACCTCATGTTTCAGCATGATGATGCACGGCCCCATGTCACAAGGATCTGTAGACAATTCCTGGAAGCTGAAAATGTCCCAGTTCTTCCATGGCCTGCATACTCACCAGGCATGCCACTGCAACTTGATTGGATCCACCTGTGGTAAATTCAATTGATTGGACATGATTTGGAAAGACACACACCTGTCTATATAAGGTCCCACAGTTAACAGTGCATGTCAGAGCAAAAACCAAACCATGAGGTCGAAGGAATTGTCCATAGAGCTCCGAGACAGGATTGTGTCGAGACACAGATCTGGTGAAGGGTACCAAAACATTTCTGCAGCATTGAAGGTCACCAAGAACACAGTGGCCTCCATCATTCTTAAATGGAAGAAGTTTGGAACCACCAAGACTCTTCCTAGAGCTGTCCGCCCGGCCAAACTGAGCAATCGGGAGAGAAGGCCCTTGGTCAGGGAGGAGACCAAGAACCTGATGGTCACTCTGACAGAGTTCCTCTGTGGAGATGGGAGAACCTTCCAGAAGGACAACTATCTCTGCAGCACTCCACCAATCAGGCCTTTATGGTAGAGTGGCCAGATGGAAGCCACTCCTCAGTAAAAGGCACATGACAGATTAGGGCCTTTATTTCAATTGACTGATTTCCTTATATGATCTGTAACACAGTAAAATCTTTGAAATTGTTGCATGTTAGGTTTATATTTTAGTTCAGTGTAGTTAGAAACACTAAAAGTGACCCACCAACAGTTCCGTTGTTGCAAGCAACTAATCATCCATAAACAGTTCCGTTGTTGCAAGCAACTGTAATCATCCATAAACAGTTCCGTTGTTGCAAGCAACTGTAATCATCCATAAACAGTTCCGTTGTTGCAAGCAACTGTAATCATCCATAAACAGTGAGTGGAGTTCATTGTAATATTACATTCCTATTCCATGATGCCTCAAAAGCAAATCAATCATGAACACACCTTATAATGACATACCTATGGAAAGGTGTGAAAAGGACCCAGCCAAACCCACCTAGCAGGTCTGGAAAAACTGCTTCAGGAATGGAACCTTGTGACTTGGGAGGCAAGATAACCTACCAAACCATAACATGATTAAATAACTGTAATAACCACTTAAAGAAGGCTGTACAACACATGCCCCAGTACTTTGAAAAGTTATTTTTGTCATTGGTGAATTAGATCATGTGATCAGCCACATGGCAGGTTAATTTGATTAGGTGAAACCAGAGAGAAAGAGACATGTCAGGGTCAGTGCACGCACCTAGTTCTGCCCTCAAGACTTCAGACTGTAAAAGCTAAACGTGGATACAGGCAGACCATAACTGCCAAGTTAACTTGTCTGCAGCGTAACACGGCTAGCTAGCCCTGTAGACTAGAACATGTGTTATCTAACGCATACGGCTAGCTAGCCCTGTAGACTAGAACATGTGTTATCTAACGCATACGGCTAGCTAGCCCTGTAGACTAGAACATGTGTTATCTAACGCATACGGCTAGCTAGCCCTGTAGACTAGAACATGTGTTATCTAACGCATACGGCTAGCTAGCCCTGTAGACTAGAACATGTGTTATCTAACGCATACGGCTAGCTAGCCCTGTAGACTAGAACATGTGTCTAATGCCTTTACTCATGTATTACTTTTAAATTAATTGTTTTGAAGCATTGACAGGATGCCTTTACCAGTGGCTCATGTCCAGTGTAGGCTACAGGAGTAGAGAGTGTAAATACTGTCCAGTCTCTACTCCCAATCCAACCTGAAGCACAGTCTCCCCCGCTCCATGTACTGTAGCCTACAGTACAGTTATGGAATTGTATTAGACCATGCGTTGTGAGGGGAGCTCAGAGAAAAACTGGGTGTTTTCTTTCTCTAAAATGTCCAAACTCATCCATCCTCACATACTTGTGTGGTCAGCAAGCTAACTAGTAGTTTTGGGACACAACACTGGGAGTCTATTGGTTGGGATACCAGAGATGTGCATTATTGTCAACAAAGGAACTTTACTTACAAGATGTGAAGTGAATTGTGTCCGTCTCTATCAAATTAACATCTGAATCCAACATCTGAACCGACCATATTGCAGGCTGCCATTAGAGCAAACTTTACGCCAGACTTCTTACCACGAAATCTACCACTGTGCACACTGCAGGAATGTAGTGTGGTTCGGACAAAAGTTGTATGCAGGCGTGTATTTAATAACAGCGACAAATTTCACTTTACATCTGGGAATTAGAGTTCCTTGAGATAGATAGATAGGATATGCCTTTGTTGAAAGGATCCGTTTTTTAGTGAAGCCGGCTATAGAGCTCGCCAGCTTGTAGTCCTAAACCCAGTTAATAATCTCTCTCTGGTTCGTTCAGCCATTCCTATGGGGAAATAGGGTTTGGGGATAAACGCCAAAAATAAGGTCTGAAGTGAACACAGGCTTAGACGATGTCATACGTTTTGTTCTATGATATAATATCAGTCAGTTAACATGACCTTTGTGAATTATGATGCCTTTAAGTGTGTTTTCTGATAACAATAAGTGATGCTAGCTGATGAAGATGACCTCATAGAACAAAACATATAAGATCTTCCAAGCTTGTGTTTTACCACAGACCTTATTTTAGTTGTTTATTCATAAATCCTACAAAAACGTCATTATGTTTCGCTTTGTCCATGGAGGAGTTAGACCATTAGTACTGTATTGATCTCTATATTGTGGTAGGGTGATTTTCTGTTTCTAGCCACCAGAACGATGTACACATTTTATATGTAACCTTTATTTAACCTTTATTTAACTAGCCCAGTCAGTTCAGAACTAGTCCTTATTTACAATGAGGCCTACCTACAGGGTCAGACCCTGGAGAAAATCAGCTTAAAGTGGTCCGTTAAAATGAGCGTTACCTAACTAAACCTGGAAGGTTTCTAATCCAGATACCTGTCGAAAACAGGTTTAAAAAAGACACGTGATAATCATTTCAGCAAGACACAATATAAACATCTATCAACTTACACAACGGTTCTGGAGATCATCCACGACACCATCTTTCCAGACCGAGGTTCGCTGGGAGGAGAGAGAGAGAGAGAGAGAGAGAGGCCCAGACCGGACAGGTACCGACCGGCTGCTGCACCGCTAACCGCCAGGCACAACAACAAGTTAACTACCAGCCGTGTTCAACACTATCCGTCACTTTGACTAATAAAACCTACCCGTTCCCGAGGTAACAAGTTAACTACCAGCCGTCTTCAACACTATCCGTCACTTTGACTAATAAAACCTACCCGTTCCCGAGGTAACAAGTTAACTACCAGCCGTCTTCAACACTATCCGTCACTTTGACTAATAAAACCTACCCGTTCCCGAGGTAACAAGTTAACTACCAGCCGTCTTCAACACTATCCGTCACTTTGACTAATAAAACCTACCCGTTCCCGAGGTAACAAGTTAACTACCAGCCGTCTTCAACACTATCCGTCACTTTGACTAATAAAACCTACCCGTTCCCGAGGTAACAAGTTAACTACCAGCCGTCTTCAACACTATCCGTCACTTTGACTAATAAAACGTGCTAAGCTAAGCTAAGTAAAGCGAGAGGTTAGTTCTGTATCTATGCCGCCATGACTAGCTCCTCCAGCTCTCCTGTTTCCGGGCTTGGCAGAACCACGCCCACAGCAGCTGACGTCCTCCGCTTTATCTCATTGGACAGACGTGCCTGTTTACACCAATGCCGCATAACTACTGGCTGGTGAAGATGGTCCATGTGACTTTTAAATCCAATGACAGCGATGAAATATCACACCCAGCTCTTTCAACCCTGATTGGTGTAGATTCGATGCGTGGCGAGTATAAACCAATAATAGTGCAAAGCGTTGTGAATAGTCTTGTTGCTTTACAATGCGCTGTTGTTGCGAGGATGTATAGTAATAACAGTAGTAAAATAACAACCTTATTGGTTGGCAGGCATTGATTTAAAAATAGACAAATGATAATGGATCAATGCACATCACTGAGTTTTCATTTGCAGAGAGAAACCTATATCTGTTATTATGGGAAAATATTATATGTGTATATATCGATTAATTTCATGCACTGTACATGTTGTGCCATACAGTATTCTATCTTATATAACACTGTACAAGTCCAACAACAAAACAATTTGAGGTATATTATTATATACGCAGTTGAGTAGATCAAGAACAAACCTTTAACATGGTGAATGTTGATTATTACAATCACAAAAACAAAGTGTCTGGTCAGGTCTATTCTGTTCTGGTCAGTAGCCTACAGATGGGAGGATGAGAGGTAAAGGTCTATTCTGTTCTGGTCAGTAGCCTACAGATGGGAGGATGAGAGGTAAAGGTCTATTTTGTTCTGGTCAGTAGCCTACAGATGGGTGGATGAGAGGTAAAGGTCTATTCTGTTCTGGTCAGTAGCCTACAGATGGGAGGATGAGAGGTAAAGGTCTATTCTGTTCTGGTCAGTAGCCTACAGATGGGAGGATGAGAGGTAAAGGTCTATTCTGTTCTGGTCAGTAGCCTACAGATGCAGTTGCAGACTGTGAACAGGTGAAAGCCTGTCAGTGTATTTCTACTATTTTAAAGAGATAAAAATAGAAATGTCAACTCCACTCCACATTGAATTAAACCCCAGCACACCATTCCATTGCACAGGACCTAATCCAATCAAGCCCAGCTACACGGGACGTTCTCCAAATGCACTGCAGAGGACTAATGCAATAAGAGACCATTGTATTAACCCAAATGGGCTTTCTTCCAAGGGCTTTAGTGAGCTATACATTAGCTCACAATACCTTACTACTAATATACAGTAGTATACTGCTAAGGGGACTAAGCTCTGATTTTCAGTGGCATGGCGTTCATCACAGTAAATTCACAATTTCTTCATATCATAAAATGTATAATGTATCTGGCAACTGATAGAATCTGTGAATTGAACTGTGGAGTCCATCCATAGATAATCTTGAATGTTATTCATGAACATGCAGTAGGATGAGAGATTCCCCACGGGATCCCTGGTCTCACTGTCAAAAGCGAAACTCAAAGATCAGCCACATTTGTGCATTGAAGAGAAAAGGCTAAAACTCTCCATGAACTGCCAGTAAGGATGTTTCTGCACAATTTCAACATTACAAGGAAATTCTAAATGTGGAATCTTAAAAAAATTGTAGGAATAAAGTAAAACAAATAAATATATAAACAGTAGCAGTCAAATGTTTGGACACACCTACTCAATGAAAGGGTTTTCTTTATTTTTACTATTTTCTACATTGTAGAATAAAAGTGAAGACATCAACACTATGACATAACACATATGGAACCATGTAGTAACCAAAAAAGGGTTAAACATATCAAAATAGATTATATATTTTATATTCTTCAAAGTAGCCACCCTTTGCCTTGATGACAGCTTTGCACACTCTTGACATTCTCTCAACCAGCTTCACTTGGAATGCTTTTCCATCAGTCTTTTAGGAGTTCCCACATATGCTGAGCACTTGTTGGATGCTTTTACTTCACTCTGCGGTCCAACTCATCCCAAGCCATCTCAATTGGGTTGAGGTCGGGTGATTGTGGAGGCCAGGTCATCTGATGCAGCACTCATCACTCTCCTTCTTGGTCAAATAGCCCTTACACAGCCTGGAGGTGTGTTGGGTTATTGTCCAGTTGAAAACAAATGATAGTCCCACTAAGGACAAACCAGATGTGATGGAGCATCGCTGCAGAATGCTGAGGTAGCCATTTGTATATGTATTTATTATGGATCCCCATTAGTTCCTGTCAAGGCAGCATCTACTCTTCCTGGGGTTTATTATGGATCCCCATTACTTCCTGCCAAGGCACCAGCTACTCTTCCTGGGGTTTATTATGGATCCCCATTAGTTCCTGCCAAGGCAGCAGCTACTCTTCCTGGGGTTTATTATGGATCCCCATTAGTTCCTGCCAAGGCAGCATCTACTCTTCCTGGGGTTTATTATGGATCCCCATTAGTTCCTGCCAAGGTAGCATCTACTCTTCCTGGGGTTTATTATGGATCCCCATTAGTTCCTGCCAAGGCAGCAGCTACTCTTCCTGGGGTTTATTATGGATCCCCATTAGTTCCTGCCAAGGCAGCAGCTACTCTTCCTGGGGTTTATTATGGATCCCCATTAGTTCCTGCCAAGGCAGCAGCTACTCTTCCTGGGGTCCAGCAAAATGAAGGCAGTTCATACAATTTTAAAAACATAACAATACATTCACAGATTTCACAACACACTGTGTGCCCTCAGGCCCCTACTCCACCACTACCACATATCTACAGTACAATATCCATGTGTACATGTGTGTATAGTGCGTATGTTATCTTGAGTGTGTGTGTATGCATGTGTCTGTGCCATGCTGGTTAAGTGTGCTGGTTAAGTGTGCCTTGAATTCTAAATAAATCCCAGACAATGTCACCAGCAAAGCACCCCCACAACATCACACCTCCTCCTTCATGCTTTACGGTGGGAACCACACATCATCCGTTCACCTACTCTGCGTCTCACAAAGACACGGCAGTTGGAACCAAAAATCTCAAATTTGGACTCACCAAACCAAAGGACAAATTTCCACCGGTCTAATGTCCGTTGCTCGTGTTTCTTGAACCAATCAAGTCTCTTCTTCTTATTGGTGTCCTTTAGTAGTGGTTTCTTTGCAGCAATTCGATCATGAAGGTCTGATTCACACAGTCTCCTCTGAACAGTTGATGTTGAGATGTGTCTGTTACTTGGCCTGTAATCTGAGGCTGGTAACTCTAATGAACTTACCCTCTGCAGCAGAGGTATTTCTGGGTCTTCCATTCCTGTGGCGGTCCTCATGAAGCTGGTTGAGAGAATGTCATGAGTGTGCAAAGCTGTCATCAAGGGTGGCTATTATAACAATCTCAAATATAAAATATATTTTGATTTTCTTAACACTTTTTTGGTTACTACATGATTCCATATGTGTTATTCATAGTTTTGATGTCTTCACATTTATTCTACAATGTAGAAAATAGTCAAAATAAAGAAAAACCCTTGAATGAGTAGGTGTGTCTAAACCTTTGACTGGTACCGTATATTTTTGCCTAAAATGTAATTCCTCGAAGTCAGACAATTGCATTTTTCTTAATACGGTGCATGTGAAGATTTGATGAATGCATTAAGAAGCAATTGCAGAAATGCTTTAGTGATTGCTTCTGACTGAAAGCATGATGCCACTGAAGGATCCGATGCCATTTCTGACTGCAATCATTGGTGTTCAAGTGGCTGAAAATTACACTGGTGGAATTGCCTGCTCTGCTTCAGTACATCTCGGCTGGCTGGACTCCTCTGTTTTCAGTAGGAGAGTGTAATTAAGTCCCTATTCCCTATATAGTGCACAACCTTTGACCAGGGCTCATAGAGTAGTGCACTGTGTAGGAAATAGGGTGCCGTTTGGCCAAGCAGCACAGTTTAACAGCGTCTCAGGAGCCCGTGATATGTTTTTTTAATTTAACCAGGTAGGTTTTATTTCACCTTTATTTAACCAGGTAGGTTTTATTTCACCTTTATTTAACCAGGTAGGTTTTATTTCACCTTTATTTAACCAGGTAGGTTTTATTTCACCTTTATTTAACCAGGTAGGTTTTATTTCACCTTTATTTAACCAGGTAGGTTTTATTTCACCTTTATTTAACCAGTTAGGTTTTATTTCACCTTTATTTAACCAGGTAGGCCAGTTGAGAACAAGTTCTCATTAACAACTGTGACCTGGCCAAGACAAAGCAAAGCAGTGAGACAAAAACAACAACACAGAGTTACACATGGGAATAAACAAACGTACAGTCAATAACACAATAGAGAATCTATATACAGAGTGCAAATGTAGTAAGATTAGGAAGGTAAGACAATAAATAGACCATAGTGGTGAAATAATTACAGATTAGAATGAACATTAAATGTACTGTAATTCTATCAGCAGCGGGATATATTTCTCCATCTACTGCTCTGACCTGAAGGTAAAGGGATAAACAAAGAAACACAAAACATGAAATAGTTATTTTCCCAAACTGTGGTAGAACTTCATCAACAAGAGAAAATTACACTTAAATGAAAAAGAAAAAAACCATCAACATAATTGTCTACATTGGTAGTCCCGTGTATCTCAGCTGGTAGAGCATGGCTTGCAACGCCAGGGTTGTGGGTTCGATTCCCACGGAGGACCAGTACGAAAAATGTATGAACATGTGCGCACTAAATAACTGTTAGTCGCTCTGGATAAGAGCGTCTGATAAATGACAAAACATGTAGGACATTTGAAAGATCTATTGTCTTATGCGTTGCACATTCAAGTTATTATCAGAAATATATCCGCTAATATTCAATATAATAATTCCTCATTTTGTTTTTTTGACACATGTATATATTCCATTTCCTAATATTTATTGTCGAGCACAATTTTGTAACAGTGGTGGGAATGGACTTGTGTCTGGCGGATGGAGAAGTCTGCTGCTGCGCTTCTGCATGGTTGTTCGGCTGTGGGAGCGGAGGGATACGGTGCTGTGGTTCAGTGTCTGTATGTTGAGGAGACGGTGAGACGGTTCCATCCCGGGCTGTGGTTCAGTGTCTGTATGTTGAGGAGACGGTGAGACGGTTCCATCCCGGGCTGTGGTTCAGTGTCTGTATGTTGAGGAGACGGTGAGACGGTTCCATCCCGGGCTGTGGTTCAGTGTCTGTATGTTGAGGAGACGGTGAGACGGTTCCATCCCGGGCTGTGGTTCAGTGTCTGTATGTTGAGGAGACGGTGAGACGGTTCCATCCCGGGCTGTGGTTCAGTGTCTGTATGTTGAGGAGACGGTGAGACGGTTCCATCCCGGGCTGTGGTTCAGTGTCTGTATGTTGAGGAGACGGTGAGACGGTTCCATCCCGGGCTGTGGTTCAGTGTCTGTATGTTGAGGAGACGGTGAGACGGTTCCATCCCGGGCTGTGGTTCAGTGTCTGTATGTTGAGGAGACGGTGAGACGGTTCCATCCCGGGCTGTGGTTCAGTGTCTGTATGTTGAGGAGACGGTGAGACGGTTCCATCCCGGGCTGTGGTTCAGTGTCTGTATGTTGAGGAGACGGTGAGACGGTTCCATCCCGGGCTGTACTACACGCTTTAAACACCAAACTACACGCGTTTTACTCATTCCTTTCTTTCCTGGGTCATTTAGTGTAGTTTAATGTAGTATATGTCAGGTCGGTGTTGAGGTTCCCAGGGTTTCTCCTCTCGGTGAAAGGCATGGCGGTGGAAGCCCGACCGGAGCTGGTCGGGAAGCGGTTCCTGAGCGTCCGAGGCGGCGGCGGAGGAGAGCTGGATGTCGGGGATGTGTGGGGCTGGGGCTGGCGGGCCGGGGTCATCCGGGCCGTTACTCACCCCCACTACAGCGACGCACAGCTCACGGTAAGGACCTCTAGGATTTCTACTGGTTTGTCCGACGGTTCTGCAGAACTGAAGTTAGACGTTATTTAAATACGTGTGATTGTTATCTAGCTGGTGTTCAGTCACTAGTGACATGTAGGTCACCTATAACAAATACAGAGTTACTGTGTCTTGTATGAAGTAAGTTGTCTATGTATCTTTCTAACTAATATATCTATCTAATGTAGCTGCCATTAGTAGGGGTAACGTTGAAACGGGCTGGCCAGATGTCAGACAATTCAGATCAAATACACTGGATCTAGCTAGCAGTCACAGCTGGCCCGGTTTCCCTAAACCATTTAAGGCTAAATGAACCCAAATACACTGGATCTAACTAGCAGTCACATCTGGCCCGGTTTCCCTAAACCATTTAAGGCTAAATGAACCCAAATACACTGGATCTAACTAGCAGTCACAGCTGGCCCGGTTTCCCTAAACCATTTAAGGCTAAATGAACCCAAATACACTGGATCTAACTAGCAGTCACAGCTGGCCCGGTTTCCCTAAACCATTTAAGGCTAAATGAACCCAAATACACTGGATCTAACTAGCAGTCACATCTGGCCCGGTTTCCCTAAACCATTTAAGGCTAAATGAACCCAAATACACTGGATCTAACTAGCAGTCACAGCTGGCCCGGTTTCCCTAAACCATTTAAGGCTAAATGAACCCAAATACACTGGATCTAACTAGCAGTCACATCTGGCCCGGTTTCCCTAAACCATTTAAGGCTAAATGAACCCAAATACACTGGATCTAACTAGCAGTCACATCTGGCCCGGTTTCCCTAAACCATTTAAGGCTAAATGAACCCAAATACACTGGATCTAACTAGCAGTCACATCTGGCCCGGTTTCCCTAAACCATTTAAGGCTAAATGAACCCAAATACACTGGATCTAACTAGCAGTCACATCTGGCCCGGTTTCCCTAAACCATTTAAGGCTAAATGAACCCAAATACACTGGATCTAGCTAGCAGTCACATCTGGCCCGGTTTCCCTAAACCATTTAAGGCTAAATTAACCATTGACCTGCGATGAAATTAGCTAACTATCCAACGACGAGTCGTCCACGACATACACAGCTCTATCTAACGTTACACAGCTCTATCTAACGTTACACAGCTCTATCTAACGTTACACAGCTCTATCTAACGTTACACAGCTCTATCTAACGTTACACAGCTCTATCTAACGTTACACTTTACACGGTTTAGACATGAAGGCTGACATTCCACGGCGTTGAAAGTCATTACCTAGAAGTTAAAGTGAATATTAACTACCGGGATGCCCACCACTAACGTTATACAGGACAACATGTTCAATGTGCTGGCTCAATAACTACATCATTCCAGATTTGTCCTAATTCACAAGGCCCATGGAAAACAGGCCAATGTTGCTAATGTAACCTACACAAATACAGTCTGACAGTTAGCCAGCTAAATGAATAGTTGCATTTACAATTTCCCAGTTTTATTAGCCAGGAATGAACAGCTGAGTGAACACAAGGATTTAAGATTAGATCACCATGTCACACACAACAGCCATTGTACTAGTGTCAGTAGCTGGAATAGTAACACATTTACACCAGAAGGTTTGCCTGCTGATATCATTTACATAGCTAGGCAAAAATACACTATTCTGTAACAATTGACTGCTTTTACTGGCCTCTACATTGTTGACACGCTGACTATAATCGGATGTCTTAAAAATGCACCAGCATTTAGAAATCATTTGACTATGGCACCAAGATGACTATAAATAATGAGCTAAATGATATTAGTGAGCTCATTTTAATATGCATGAAGTGAAATAAACTCCAATGTCCTGCATTGTAGTTGTCAGTCAGTATAAAAGTGTAGGCGAGGGCCTGCAGTGCTTGAGGCTCACTATAGATCCGGGTTCGATCCCGTGCTGTGTCACAGTCCGCCGCGACCGGGAGACCCATGAGGCGACGCACAATTGGCCCAGCGTCGTCCGGGTTAGGGAGGATTTGGCCGGCCGGGATGTCCTTGACCCATCGTGCTCTAGCGACTCCTGTACAGCGTTTCCTCTGACACACTGGCTTCCTGCTTAAGCAAGCAGTGTGTCAAGAAATAGTGAGACTAGGCAGGGTCGTGTTTTGAACCTTCACCTCACAGATGAATGGAGTAGGGCCGTGGTGCAGGCAGGTCATTGAGATGAATGGTGTAGGGCTGTGGTGCAGGCAGGTCATTGAGATGAATGGTGTAGGGCTGTGTTGCAGGCAGGTCATTGAGATGAATGGTGTAGGGCTGTGTTGCAGGCAGGTCATTGAGATGAATGGTGTAGGGCTGTGGTGCAGGCAGGTCATTGAGATGAATGGTGTAGGGCTGTGGTGCAGGCAGGTCATTGAGATGAATGGTGTAGGGCTGTGGTGCAGGCAGGTCATTGAGATGAATGGTGTAGAGCTGTGTTGCAGGCAGGTCATTGAGATGAATGGTGTAGGGCTGTGTTGCAGGCAGGTCATTGAGATGAATGGTGTAGGGCTGTGGTGCAGGCAGGTCATTGAGATGAATGGTGTAGGGCCGTGGTGCAGGCAGGTCATTGAGATGAATGGTGTAGGGCCGTGGTGCAGGCAGGTCATTGAGATGAATGGAGTAGGGCCGTGGTGCAGGCAGGTCATTGAGATGAATGGTGTAGGGCTGTGTTGCAGGCAGGTCATTGAGATGAATGGTGTAGGGCTGTGTTGCAGGCAGGTCATTGAGATGAATGGTGTAGGGCCGTGGTGCAGGCAGGTCATTGAGATGAATGGTGTAGGGCTGTGGTGCAGGCAGGTCATTGAGATGAATGGTGTAGGGCTGTGGTGCAGGCAGGTCATTGAGATGAATGGTGTAGAGCTGTGTTGCAGGCAGGTCATTGAGATGAATGGTGTAGGGCTGTGTTGCAGGCAGGTCATTGAGATGAATGGTGTAGGGCTGTGGTGCAGGCAGGTCATTGAGATGAATGGTGTAGGGCTGTGTTGCAGGCAGGTCATTGAGATGAATGGTGTAGGGCCGTGGTGCAGGCAGGTCATTGAGATGAATGGAGTAGGGCCGTGGTGCACTCCATTCATCTCTGTTATGGGGCAAAGACCGTTTCTGACCCCTGTTATGGGGCAAAGACCGTTTCTGACCCCTGTTATGGGGCAAAGACCGTTTCTGACCCCTGTTATGGGGCAATGTGGTCAGTAGTGTTTGTTTTCTACTCCATAAGTAGTACTGTTAGCACTACATTTCCACAGCAGGTGATTACCAGACAATGACTTTCCAATTAAGGTCATGTCAATAATATTATGGTTAATATAGGGTTGGTAAAATATGTTGACATGATTCCTTCTACTGCCAGTACAACCCTGGTAGTCAATAATGATTGCTCACCAGATTGTAATGTTGTTTCAGACAGTTGAAGGACACTATGAAGACAGAAACAATGTGTGTAAAGTAACCTTTATTTAACCAGGCAAGTCAGTCAAGAACAAATTCTTTCCAATGACGGCCGACGGCCAAACTCTGACGACGCTGAGCTTATAGAAACAAATAGACAACTGAAAACTAAGTATAGTAAAAACATCAAGACGTGTATTGCACAGTATAGGCTGTTGAAATGTCTGCAGAACCCCACCCTCTGCAGTAAATATTTTAGTTAGTGGAACAGTGGGAAGGAATTCATTGTTTGGTTAAACAGTAACTGTGTGTGAATCCATAAATACCTTTTAAACACTGCCTCCTAAAGAACCTGTGATGATGTGAGTGTAGCGGGTGGTGGAAGCAGGCGCAGGGAGGCTGGATACGTTCTTTTGCGTAAACGTTTTAATTATTTTCAGCAACGAGAAAAAAACCAGGAAATACACGTCACACCAGAGTACTTCCTAACACGAAACAATCACAGACAAAAACCAGGGGGAAGCAGAGGGAATAAGACAAACATACAATTAGTGAAATGGGAACCAGTTGTGAATGGAACGGGACAAACGAAACTGTGTAGTGGATCGGTGGTGGCTAGTACTCGGGTGACATCGACCTTCTTCGGCCGCCCGCCCCAGGGGAGGGAGCAACTTCAGCCGAAGTCGTGACAGTACCCCCCCCTTTACGCGCGGCTCCTGAAGCGTGTCGACGTCGGTCTCGGGGGCGACCCGGGGGGCGAGGTTTAGGGCGTCCCGGGTGGAGGCGATGGAACTCCCTCAGAAGGGAGGGATCTAGGATATCCTCCACCGGTACCCAGCATCTCTCCTCCGGGCCGTACCCCTCTCACTCCACGAGGTACTGGAGGCCCCTGGCCCGGCGTCTTGAGTCCAGGATGGCTCGGACAGCATATGCCGGGGCCCCCTCGATGTCCAGCGGGGGCGGAGGGACCTCCAGAACCTCATGTCCTTGGAGTGGACCAGCCACCACCGGCCTGAGGAGAGACACATGGAATTGTAGCCTGTAACACACCTCGTTCAGTCTCCTCGTTCAGTCTCCTCAGGACTTTGAACGGCCCCACAAACCGCGGGCCCAGTTTCCGGCAGGGCAGGCGGAGGGGGAGGTTTCTGGTCAAGAGCCAGACCCGGTCCCCCGGTGCGTACACCGGGGCCTCACTGCGGTGGCGGTCCGCGCTCGCCTTATGCTGCCTCACGGCTCGTTGCAGGTGCACGTGGGCGGCATTCCATGTCTCCTCCGAGCACTTAAACCACTCATCCACCGCAGGAGCCTCGGTCTGGCTCGGGTGCCACGGTGCCAGAACCGGTTGGTAACCTAGAATGCATTGAAACGGAGTTAGGTTAGTGGAGGAGTGGCGGAGTGAGTTCTGGGCCATCTCAGCCCAGGGGTGAAAACCTGAGGTAAGACTGACCGAGACCCCCAGATGTTCCATAAAAGCCTTCCACACCCTTGACGTGAATTGGGGACCCCGGTCAGACACGATGTCCTCAGGCACCCCGTAGTGCCGGAATACGTGGGTATGACCCAGGAAAAATACGTGGGTAAAACGCCTCCGCCGTTTGTAGAGCCGTGGGGAGACCGGGCAAAGGAAGGAGGCGACAGGACTTGGAAAACCGATCCACAACGACCAGGATCGTGGTTTTCCCCTGTGACGGCGGAAGGTCCGTCACAAAGTCCACCGACAGATGTGACCACGGCCGCTGTGGAACGGTTAAAGGTTATAATTTACCTCTGGGCAGGTGTCTGGGCGCCTTGTACTGCGCACACACCGAGCAGGAGGAAACATAGGTCCTCACGTCCTTGGCTAAAGTGGGCCACCAGTACTTTACATTCAGACAGCGCACTGTCCGGGCGCTGCCAGGATGACCAGAGGAGAGTGAGGTGTGAGCCCACACGATCAGGCGATCCCGGACACCGGACGGAACGTACCTTAGCCCCGCGGGACACTGAGGGGGAGTGGGCTCTGTACGCATAGCCCGCTCGATGTCCGTGTCCAACTCCCATCTGACCGGTGCCACTAGACAGGAGGCAGGAAGGATGGGAGTGGGATCGATGGGCCGCTCCTCTGTGTCATACACCCGGGACAGCGCGTCTGCCTTCACATTTTGTGAACCCGATCTGTAGGATAGTGTGAAATCAAACCGGGTGAAAAACATGGCCCACCTTGCCTGGCGAGGATTCTGTCTCCTCGCCGCCCGGATGTACTCTAGATTGCGGTGGTCGGTCCAGATGAGAAAGGGGTGTTTAGCCCCCTCAAGCCAATGCCTCCACACTTTCAGAGCTTTCACGACAGCCAACAACTCCCTGTCCCCCACATCATAGTTTCGCTCCGCTGAACTGAGTTAAAAAAAAAAAAAAAGCACAGGGTCAGAGCTTTGGTGGCGTACCCGAGCGCTGAGACAGCACAGCTCCTATCCCAGCCTCGGACGCGTCCACCTCAACTATGAATGACCGAGAGGGATCCGGATGAGCCAATACGGGGGCCGAGGTAAACAGAGCCTTCAGGCGACTGAAAGCCCTGTCCGCCTCAACTGACCAGCGCAGCCGCACCGGCCCCCCCCTCAGCAGTGAGGTAATGGGAGCCGCCACCTGGCCGAAGCCCCGGATAAATCTTCGGTAGTAGTTGGCAAACCCTAAAAACCGCTGCACCTCTTTTACCGTGGTTGGAGTCGGCCAATTACGCACGGCTGAAATGCGGTCTACCTCCATCTCCACCCCGGACGTGGAAATACGATACCCCAAAAAGGAGACGGATTGTTGAAAGAACAGACACTTCTCTGCCTTGACATATAGGTCATGCTTCAGCAGCCGACCAAGCACTCTGCGTACCAGGGACACATGCTCAGCGCGTGTAGTGGAGTATACCAGTATGTCATCGATATACACCACTACACCCTGCCCGAGTAGGTCCCTGAAGATCTCGTCTACAAAGGATTGAAAGACTGCTGGAGCATTTTTCAACCCGTATGGCATGACGAGGTATTCATAGTGCCCCGAGGTGGTACTAAATGCTGTCTTCCACTCGTCCCCCCTTCGGATACGCACCAGATTGTAAGCGCTCCTGAGATCTAGTTTTGTGAAAAAGCGTGCCCCGTGTATTGACTCGATTGCACTGGCTATGAGGGGCAGCGGGTAGCTGAACCCCACAGTGATCTGATTTATCCCTCGATAGTCAATACACGGGCGCAGTCCACCGTCCTTCTTTTTCACAAAAAAGAAACTCGAGGAGGCAGGTGAAGTGGAGGGCCGAATGTATCCCTGCCTCAGTGATTCGGAGACATATGTCTCCATAGCCTCCGTCTCTGCCTGAGACAACGGATACACATGACTCCTCGGAAGTGCTGCGTCTACCAGGAGATTTATCGCACAATCCCCTCGTCGATGGGGTGGTAATTGAGTCGCCTTCCTCTTACAGAAGGCGAGAGCCAAATCGGCATACTCTGAGGGAATGTACACGGTGGGTGCCTGGTCTGAACCCTCCACCGTAGTCGCACCCACGGAAACACCCACACACCTCCCCGAGCACCCTCGGGACCACCCCTCCAGAGCCCTCCGTTGCCATGAAATTTTGGGGTCGTGACAGGCCAACCAGGGAATGCCCAACACCACGGGAAACGCAGGAGAATCAATCAGATACAGCTCAATTCTCTCCTCATGACCCCCCTGCGTCACCATACTTACTGGTGCTGTGACCTCCCTAATCAGCCCCGACCCCAACGGACGACTATCTAAGGCATGCACAGGGAAGGGGACAGTTAGAGACACAATAGGAATCCCTAACTTCTGGGCAAACGACCGGTCTATAAAGTTACCAGCTGCGCCTGAATCGACTAGCGCCCTATGCTGGAAATGCGGAGAACACCTCCCAGCTCCATAGGTGTTGGAGCGGGGAGGCTGGAAGGTGGGGTTGACGGACCCTGATCGGGACGCCCTCGGGTGGCCAGCAGGCTATCCAGTCTGATGGACATGTCCACCAGCTGGTCTAGGGTGAGGGTAGCATCCCTGCAGGCCAGCTCCCCACGGACGTCCTCCCGGAGACTACACCGGTAATGGTCGATCAGGGCCCTGTCATTCCACCCTGCGCTCGCAGCCAGGGTCCGGAAGTCCAGAGAGAAATCCTGGGCGCTCCTCGTCCCCTGCCGCAGATGGAACAGGCGTTCACCCGCCGATCTCCCCTCAGGCGGATGATCGAACACCGCCCGAAACCGGCGAGTGAACTCCCCGTAGTGGTCCAACGCTGCGTCCTCCTCGAACCAGATGGCGTTGGCCCACTCCAGGGCTTTTCCATCCAGGCAGGAGACGAGGGCCGACACTCTCACGCGTCCCGAGGGAGCCGGGTGAACGGTCGCCAGGTACAGCTCCAGCTGGAGCAGGAAACCCTGGCAACCGGTCTCTCTACCATCGTACGCCCTCGGGAACCAGGTGTGAATGGAACGGGACAAACAAAACTGTGTAGTGGATCGGTGGTGGCTGGTACTCGGGTGACATCGACCTTCTTCGGCCGCCTGCCCCAGGGGAGGGAGCAACTTCGGCCGAAGTCGTGACAGACCCTGTTTAGTTACCTTGGTAGGCTACAGGCCAGGCGGCTTTCCCAGAATCTGGCCACAGTAACCTGGAGTGACCCACTTCTGGTTTCCAGTCAGATACATCTTGGAATCATTGGTCCTGTTGAGTTGGACAGTAACTGGAAACATGCCTTAGATAACCTTATTTACACCACTACTGCTTGTTTCAGCTGTCTAGTAGTGGTTTCTGGAATGTCATGAATCTTCTTGATTCAATGTTGCTGTTTTATTTACTATTGGTACAATAACACATAGTATTCATTGACATAATGGTAAAAAGTGCCATAGACATTGTACTTTCCTGTACGTATATTAATCTGCCTGCCGGTTGGCCTTGTTTATTCTGTAGCAGTGTGAGTCACTAGCTTGGTCCTTTGATATTTCAGACAGCAGAGCTCTCATTAGGAATGGGTTTACCAGGCCAGAGAGAGACTCTCTCTTTCACCAATGGCTGGACTGTATCCCATAGCAACAGTGGCTTAGCCATGTGAATGACTTCCTCTTGAGTTCACCAGCTCTAGTTAGCTCCACACTAGGGCTGGAAGATATGACCAACATCTCATATCCCGATATAGGTCATTTCATATCCCGATAACGATACATATCACGATATAGGTCATTTCATATCCCGATAACGATACATATCACGATACAGGTCATTTCATATCCCGATAACGATACATATCACGATATAGGTCATTTCATATCCCGATAACGATACATATCACGATATAGGTCATTTCATATCCCGATAACGATACATATCACGATATAGGTCATTTCATATCCCGATAACGATACATATCACGATACAGCACATGTTGTGTAAATTCAAAGAATAAATAGTTGATATAAAATGACCATGTAAAGGCCTATTTCTTATTACATTTGGAATAAAAGGTGCTTACTCATATTTGATTATTTCTCCTTTTTATTTAGAACCTTTGTGCAAATGTTCAATTAAGAATGTAATATACAGCGGGTGAAATAAGTATTGAACACGTCACCATTTTTCTCAGTAAATATATTTCTAAAGGTGCTATTGACATGAACCTTTCACCAGATGTTGGTAACAACCCAAGTAATCCATACATACAAAGAAACCAAAACAAATAAGTTCAGAAATTAAGTTATGTGTAATAATGTGAAATGACACAGGGAAAAAGTATTGAACACATGAAGAAAGGGAGGTTCAAAAAGGCATGGAAAGCCAAGACAACAGCTGAAAACTATCAGTAATTAAAAAGCAATCCAGCCCCCTGTCAGTGCAAATTAATATCAGCTGGTTCAGTCCCAATTGATGGCCTACAAAAAGGTCTCATTGCCAAGGTGTCACACAAGACACATCTCATGATGGGTAAAAGCAAAGAGCTGTCTAAAGACATTCGCAACCTAATTGTTGCAAAACATAATGATGGCATTGGTTATAGGCGCATTTCTAAGCTTCTGAATGTTCGAGTGAGCACTGTTGGGGCCATAATACGGAAGTGGAAAGACAATCATTTCACCATAAATTTGCCTCGACCAGGTGCTCCTCGCAAGATTTCTGACAGAGGAGTGAAAAGAATAATCAGAAGAGTTGTCCAAGAGCCAAGGACCACTTGTGGAGAGCTTCAAAAAGACCTGCAATTAGCAGGTACTGTTGTCTCAAAGAAGACAGTAAGTAATGCACTCCACCGCCATGGCCTGTATGCACGCTCACCACGCAAGACTCCATTGCTGAAAAAAAAGCATGTTGAAGCTCGTTTAAAGTTTGCTGCACAACATTTGGAAAAGCCAGTGAAATACTGGGAGAATGGTCAGATGAGAGCAAAATTGAACTGTTTGGATGTCATAATACACACCATGTTTGGAGGAGAAATGGCACTGCACATCACCCTAAAAACACCATACCAACAGTGAAGTTTGGAGGTGGGAACATCATGGTGTGGGGCTGCTTTTCAGCAAATGGTACTGGCAAACTTCACATAATTGAAGGAAGGATGAATGGGAAAATGTACGAGGAGCACCTGGTCGAGGCAAATTTATGGTGAAATGATTGTCTTTCCACTTCCGTATTATGGCCCCAACAGTGCTCACTGGAACATTCAGAAGCTTAGAAATGCGCCTATAACCAATGCCATCATTATGTTTTGCAACAATTAGGTTGCGAATGTCTTGACAGCTCTTTGCTTTTACCCATCATGAGATGTGTCTTGTGTGACACCTTGGCAATGAGACCTTTTTGTAGGCCATCAGTTGGGACTGAACCAGCTGATATTAATTTGCACTGACAGGGGGCTGGATTGCTTTTTAATTACTGATAGTTTTCAGCTGTTGTCTTGGCTTTCCATGCCTTTTTGAACCTCCCTTTCTTCATGTGTTCAATACTTTTTCCCTGTGTCATTTCACATTATTACACATAACTTAATTTCTGAACTTATTTGTTTTGGTTTCTTTGTATGTATGGATTACTTGGGTTGTTACCAACATCTGGTGAAACTTTCATGTCAATAGCACCTTTGGAAATATATTTACTGAGAAAAATGGTGACGTGTTCAATACTTATTTCACCCGCTGTATATAGGGCTGTGTCGTTCTTCTCGTCCACATATCTGTTGTAGTGTAGAACCTTGTGGATTTCCTCAGCTTTGGCCCGACACTCCTGATATAAATGAGGCAACTCCACTTGATTGAAATGTTTTCAGCTTGGCATTTGGTACCTTGGGTCGAGTGTTGGTACCAACTCAGAAAACCCCCGTTTCTGGACCGTGTAAATTGGGGCCATGTCTTTGTAGATGTCAGTTGTAACGGCAGCTTGGAGTCTTTACCATATGGTGTGCAGAGGGAAAAAAAGCCTCCTCTGGGTTTGTTTTGAACACTCCACTGTACTTCTCTGGGTCTCATCTAGACTCTCCGTACTGTTTCACATGATTCTAGCATAGGTGGTAAAAGAGGTTAGTGGTGTTTGGGCCTGTTGTCGGGACTGACCTGCGGCATATTTAGCATAGGACGGTTTTCTAGCCCGTGTCAGACCTTTCATACCCAAACCACGTCCATGCCACCGAAGCAGCCCCTGTTTTAGGTACGGTCTCCGTGTCTCCGTGCTCTGTGTCACGTTCACTCCTCCATGTTTGTTTGTGTTGCAAATGTCCTTCCACGCGGCACGTAATATGAAACGATATACTTTTTTCTATCGTCACGACATATATATCGTCATATCGCCCAGCCCTACTCCACGCTGCTTAACATTTTCTCCTCCGGATCAGAAACATTATGTTAGTCTAAGGGCTCCAGTCAAAATGTCTTGGCAGCTGATACAAAACATTATGCGTGTTTGAGCTGTTCTCTCTGTGGTGGTAAAGTGTGTGTTTGACGAGCCTGCTGGAATGCACCAGTAATTAAACCAACCAGGACCTAAACTTAACTCTTCTTACCTCAAAGGTACTTGGCCTTGGTCGTCCTTCTGCATTACCAATATCATATTGTTCTGCGATATTATCCAGCTGTAGCAGAACTGAAATAATTACCTCTTCTGGTTTTATTGTCCATTTGGAAATATGAGCTCGCCTGAGGATCCACCAAACCATGTTGCCGTGTGCTGTGAGTGTCCTGCCTTTGTCCTGTACACTGCTTCCCTTCCTGCCGTTGGCATCGAATGCCTCCCAAATGGCACCCTATTCTCTATGTAGTGCACTACATTTGAGCAGGGCTCATAGTCTCAGAGACTTTGTGAGAGGGAGGAAGGGGAACGAATGAACGGGAGGTGTGTACATACCTGGGAGCTCTAACTGGTTCCTACTAGGGCTGGGTATTGCCAGGGACCGGACCATAATATCACAATACTAAGGTGCCAATTATGTATTGTGATTCTCATTAATCTCATCTAATTTTATTTGTCACGTGGCAAATAGACCCTACAGTGAGATGCTTACTTACAAGCCCTAACCAATAATATTTGCATGGTTAACTATACAGGTCGATGACAGAGAAAGATACTTAAATAGCTAAAAGTGCGTATGATATAAGTGAGGGTAATAATAGTTTACTTAATATACAGTCTGGTTAAATGTACAGGTAAATTAATATTTGCATGGTTAAATTAACTGTACAGGTAAATGTGTAACATTTGCTCCCTCCAAACAACAGAGGGAGCCCTCACCTGAATACTAACATTACTCCATTTCTTCTACGGTCACTTCCTGTTTGTTTGCTATAAAGAGCCATGCTTTCCACTAACACTATGGGAAGTATTGCCAGTTTTACCTGCCTTACCGAGCGTTCTATCCATTGCCGTTGTTTCTGCCTCCTGTTATGACCATTGCCTGCTTTTTGGATATCATGATTTTGGATGACTGTTTTTGCCTTGGTTGCCTACTTGGACTGTCTACTTTTGTTCACTGAACCCAGCCTGTACCTTTGACCATTGCTTTGCCTGTCGATTTGGATCTTCTGCCTTCTGCCCTTCCTTTAAACTTCTGCATATGGATTCTCAACAAACGCCAAGCCTGAGTTCGTTACAAAATGACAGGAAGAGATACTTTAATAGCTAAATGTGTGTATGATATCATTTGGGGTAATAATAGTAATTCCCTTAAAATACAGTCCTTAGTGCGCAGGGTTTAATTACAGATAACTGCACGTATTGCACATTCGATATACTAAAAGCAATGAGAAAAGGTGCAACTGACAGGATACTAATATGCATTCCTGAGAGAATGTCCAAGAATTACTTACAATATTGCATGTGATATGATATAACAACTGTACATGAATATGTATATACAGACCTGAATGACTAAATAAGTCCTGAGAGAATGAGTGCTGACGGACCAGAGTTACTCACGGATGGATGGATGCATAATTGTTAAACTAGGTCCTAACACTCCAGGTCTATGTTGCCGACGGCACGGCACCCTGGTGAGGCATTAAATAGTCTAATAGCCGCCGGCAGGAAGGACCTCCTGTGGCGCTCTCTGGCACACCGTGGTGGGATCAGTCTGTGACTGAAGGTGCTCCTCTGTGTCATAACCATGGCATGCAGAGGGTGGGTGACGTTGTCCATGATGGCCAGCAGTTTGGCCAGGATCTGTCTCTCCGCCACCTCCTCTAGACTGTCAAGGCTCATCCCCAGGACAGAGCTATTTACCTGAGAAGCATCACTGGCCTTTATGTTGGCGCCCCAGCACACCACTGCAAAAAAGAGTTGAAGGTGGTTCTGCTCACACCACAATACAAAGTCATTGATTGTGCTCCTGTACTCCTCCTCCTGCCCACCCCTGATGCACCCTACAATTGCGGAGTCATCCGAGAACTTCTGTAGGTGGCATGTTTCATAGTTATATCTGAAGTCTGAGGTGTAGAGGGTGAACAGGAAGGGGGACAGAACCGTTCCCTGGGGGGCCCCTGTGTTGCTAACTGCCCGTTCTGACACACAGCTCTGTAGCCGCACAAATTGTCACACAAATTGTGGTCCAAGATGGCATAACAGCGGACTTGTAAATGTGTTTTTCTGTATATATTTCTTATTCTTATATACTGTCCTGCAACCCGCCTCACCCAAGGTGGAAGGGATCTACTATTTCTTTATTTCTTTCCCATTTAACTGAACCTCCGACAGAAGCTAGCCTGCTAGCGGTCTCCACCACTGCTCTGCCTGCACCAGCCAGCTTTAGTTGGGACAATATCGGCCAGTCTGCAGTGCGCTACCAACCCAGCGCATATTGTATTGCTTTCCCTACCACATTTCTGCCGAATCACAGGACCATCACATCGTATCATCGCAGCTGGCTAGCTGCAACTGAGTGGCTGTTGTTTGGCTAACACTACTGTCCCGAAGCATGCACCTGTTAGCCCCGAGCAAGGCCCATCTCCCGGCTAGCTGACGTGTACTAGCTAATTCCCGGGCTACAGTACCTCTTTGTCAACCGGCCTGGACCTTCTATTGTCGACACGGAGCCCCGCCGATCCATCACGACTGGTCTGCCGACGTAATCGTTAATCATCCGACGCGGTTTCAACAGGCTTTTCTGTTGTGACGTCACTGAAGACCTATCTGCTAGCCCCGGCCTGCTAGCATTCTGAACACTGTGCCTCCCGCTCGTCTAGTCCAGTGCCCACTGAACTGCTCCCTGGCTCACCTCTTTGCTGCTCATCAGATCCTATGATTACTCAGCTTCACAGCTGATTCCTGCAGGACTGTTCCCTTACATGGCACCTCATTCTGTTTATCAGGTCTGAACTCAGGTCCTGTGTGTAGCACATTTTCTCTAACTGACCCTCTTTGTCCATTCATCACCATTACCTGTTGTTGTCTTAGCTCTCTTGATTAACTGTTTGTTTTATGTCTCTCTCTCATGTCAATATGTCTTGTCTGTTGCTGTTTAGGTTATTCCTTATCGTTCTATTTCACAGTAGAGCCCCAAGTCCTGATCAACATGCCTCAGATAGCTCCTTTGTCCCCGACCCCCCCCCCCCCCCCCACACGCGGAGAGACCTCACCTGGCTTAACTGGTGTCTCCAGAGATGCAACCTCTCTCTTCATTACCCAACGCCTAGGTTTACCTCCACTGAACTCACATCCTACCATATCCCTGTCTGTACATTATAACCTCAATCTATTCTACTACGCCCAGAAATCTGCTCCTTTTATTCTCTGTACCCAACGCACTAGACGACAAGTTCTTAAAGCCTTTAGCCGTAGCCTTATCCTACTCCTCCTCGGTTCCTCTGGTGATGTAGAGGTAAACCCAGGCCCTGTAGCCCCCAGTACTACACCTACAGTGGGGAGAACAAGTATTTGATACACTGCCGATTCTGCAGGTTTTCCTACTTACAAAGCATGTAGAGGTCTGTAATTTTTATCATAGGTTCACTTCAACTGTGAGAGACGGAATCTAAAAAAAAATAAAAAATCCAGAAAATTACATTGTATGATTTTTAAATAATTAATTTGCATTTTATTGCATATGCTTGGGGTCATTGTCCATTTGGAAGACCCATTTGCGACCAAGCTTTAACTTTTTGACTGACGTCTTGATTTTGTTTCAATATATCCACATAATTTTCCTTCCTCATGATGCCATCTATTTTGTGAAGTGCACCAGTCCCTCCTGCAGCAAAGCACCCCCACAACATGATGCTGCCACCCCCGTGCTTCACGGTTGGGATGGTGTTCTTCGGCTTGCAAGCCTCCCCCTTTTTCCTCCAAACATAACGATGGTCATTATGGCCAAACAGTTCTATTTTTGTTTCATCAGACCAGAGGACATTTCTCCAAAAAGTACGATCTTTGTCCCCATGTGCAGTTGCAAACCGTAGTCTGGCTTTTTTATGGCGGTTTTGGAGCAGTGGTTTCTTCCTTGCTGAGCTGCCTTTCAGGTTATGTCGATATAGGACTCGTTTTACTGTGGATATAGATACTTTTGTACCTGTTTCTTCCAGCATCTTCACAAGGTCCTTTGCTGTTGTTCTGGGATTGATTTGCACTTTTCACACCAAAGTACTTTCATCTTTAGGACACAGAACACGTCTCCTTCCTGAGCAGTTTTGTCATGATATAGAGCAAAGAGGCACTGAGTTTGAAGGTAGGCCTTGAAATACATCCACAGGTACACTTCCAATTGACGCAAATTATGTCAATTAGCCTATCAGAAGCTTCTAAAGCCATACAATCATTTTCTGGAATTTTCCAAGCTGTTTAAAGGCACAGTCAACTTAGTGTATGTAAACTTCTGACCCACTGGAATTGTGATATAGTGAATTATAAGTGAAATAATCTGTCTGTAAACAATTGTTGGAAGAATTACTTGTGTCATGCACAAAGTAGATGTCCTAACTGACTTGTCAAAACTATAGTTTGTTAACATGAAATCTGTGGTGTGGTTGAAAAATGAGTTTTAATGACTTCAACCTAAGTATGTAAACTACCGACTTCAACTGTACATGATCAAATACAAATCCTAAAATCAACTATTAAAGACCAGAACCCACTGGATTCTCCAATTACATTGAATGAACTACAGGACAAAATACAAACCCTTCAACCCAAAAAGGCTTGTGGTGTTGATGGTATCCTCAATGAAATTATAAAATATACAGACCACAAATTCCAATTGGCTATCCTTCAACTCTCTGGCATCTTCCCCAATATTTGGAACCAAGGACTGATCACCCCAATCCACTAAAGTGGAGACAAATTTGACCCCAATAACTACTGTGGGATATGAGTCAACAACAACCTTGGGAAAATCCTCTGCATTATCATTAACAGCAGACTAGTTCATTTCCTCAGTGAAAACTATGTACTGAGCAAATGTCAAATTGGCTTTTTACCAAATTACCGTACGACAGACCACGTATTCACCCTGCACACCCTGATGGACAAACAAACAAACCAAAACAAAGGCAAAGTCTTCTCATGCTTTGTTAAATTTAAAAAAGCCTTTGACTCAAATTGGCATGAGAGTCTGCTATACAAATTGATGGAAAGTGGTGTTGGGGGAAAAACATACATTATAAAATCCATATACACAAACAAAATTGGCAAAAAACACACATTTCTTTCTACAGGGATGCAGCTTAAGCCCCACCCTCTTCAACATATATATCAACGAATTGGCGAGGGCACTAGAACATTCTGCAGCACCCGGCCTCACCCTGCTAGAATCTGAAGTCAAATGTCTACTATTTGCTGATGATCTGGTGCTTCTGTCACCAACCAAGGAGTGCCTACAGCAGCACCTAGATCTTCTGCACAGATTCTGTCAGACCCGGGCCCTGACAGTAAATCTCAGTAAGACAAAAATAATGGTGTTCCAAAAAAGGTCCAGTTGCCATGACCACAAATACAAATTCCATCTAGACACCGTTACTCTAGAGCCACAAAAAACTATACATACCTCGGCCTAAACATCAGCACCACAGGTAACTTCCACAAAGCTGTGAACCATCTGAGAGACAAGGCAAGAAGGGTCTTCTATGCCATCAAGAGGAACATAAAATTCAACATACCAATTAGGATCTGGCTAAAAATACTTGAATCAGTTATAGAACCCATTGCCCTTTATGGTTGTGAGGTCTGGGGTTCCGCTCACCAACCAAGAATTCACTAAATGGGACAAACACCAAATTGACTCAATGCAGAATTCTGCAGAAATATCCTGAGTGTAAAACGAAAAACACAGAATAATGCATGTAGAGCAGAATTAGGCCGATACCCGCTAATTATCAAAATCCAGAAAAGAGCCGTTAAATTCTACAACCACCTAAAAGGAAGCGATTCCCAAACCTTCCATTTCAAAGCCATCACCTACAGAGAGAGAGAGAGAGAGAAAGATATACCTCCAGCAGGTATATCTCACTGGTCACCCCCAAAGCCAACACCTCCTTTGGCCGCCATTCCTTCCAGTTTGCTGCTGCCAATGACTGGAACGAATTGCAAAAATCCTTGAAGCTAGAGGTTCCTATCTCCCTCAATAACTTTAAGCATCAGCTGTCAGAGCTGCTTATCGATCACTGCACCTGTATATAGCCCTTCTGTAAATAGCCCACACTACTACCTCATCCCCATATTTATTATTTATGATCATTTACACTCCAGTATCTCTATTTGCACATCATCATCTGCACATCTATCACTCCAGTGTTAATTCTAATCTGTAATTATTTCACCACTATGGTCTATTTATTGTCCTACCTTCCTAATCTTACTACATTTGCACTCTGTATATAGATTCTCTATTGTGTTATTGACTGTACGTTTGTTTACTGTGTAACTCTGTGTTGTTTTTGTCTCACTGCTTTGCTTTGTCTTGACCAGGTCACAGTTGTTAATGAGAACTAGTTCTCAACTGGCCTACCTGGTTAAATAAAGGTGAAATAAAACCTACCTGGTTAAATAAAGGTGAAATAAAACCTACCTGGTTAAATAAAGGTGAAATAAAACCTACCTGGTTAAATAAAGGTGAAATAAAACCTACCTGGTTAAATAAAGGTGAAATAAAACCTACCTGGTTAAATAAAGGTGAAATAAAACCTACCTGGTTAAATAAAGGTGAAATAAAAATAAAAGATGAACCTGGAGAAGAGTCCCCTAAGCATGCTGGTCCTGGGGCTTTGTTCACAAACACAAACAGAGCCCACAGAGCCCCAGGACAACAACACAATTAGACCCAACCAAATCATGAGAAAACAAAAAGAGAATTACTTGACACGTTGGAAAGAATTAACAAAAAACTGAGCAAACTAGAATGCTATTTGGCCCTAAACAGAGAGAACACAGTGGCAGAATACCTGACCACTGTGACTGACCCAAACTTAAGGAAAGCTTTGACTATGTACAGACTCAGTGAGCATAGCCTTGCTATTGAGAAAGGCCGCCGTAGGCAGACCTGGCTCTCAAGAGAAGACAGGCTATGAGCACACTGTCCACAAAATGAGGTGGAAACTGAGCTGCACTTCCTAACCTCCTGCCAAATGTATGACCATATTAGAGACACATATTTCCCTCAGATAACACAGATCCACAAATAATTAAAAAACAAACCCAATTTTGATAAACTCCCATATCTACTGGGTGAAATACCACAGTGTTCCATCACAGCAGCAAGATGTGTGACCTGTTGCCACAAGAAAAGGACAACCAGTGAAGAACAAACACTATTGTAAATACAACCCATATTTATGTTGATTTATTTTCCATTTTATACTTTAACTATTTGCACATAATTACAACACTTTATATATACATAATATGACACATCGTTACAACACTGTATATATATACATAATATGACACATCATTACAACACTGTATATACACATAATATGACACATCATTACAACACTGTATATAGACATAATATGACACATCGTTACAACACTGTATATATACATATGACACATCATTACAACACTGTATATACACATAATATGACACATCATTACATCACTGTATATACACATAATATGACACATCATTACAACACTGTATATACACATAATATGACACATCGTTACAACACTGTATATACACATAATATGACACATCGTTACAACACTGTATATATACATAATATGACACATCGTTACAACACTGTATATAGACATAATATGACACATCGTTACAACACTGTATATATACATAATATGACACATCATTACAACACTGTATATATACATAATATGACACATCGTTACAACACTGTATATATACATAATATGACACATCATTACAACACTGTATATATACATAATATGACACATCGTTACAACACTGTATATACACATAATATGACACATCGTTACAACACTGTATATATACATAATATGACACATCATTACAACACTGTATATACACATAATATGACACATCGTTACAACACTGTATATACACATAATATGACACATCGTTACAACACTGTATATATACATAATATGACACATCGTTACAACACTGTATATATACATAATATGACACATCGTTACAACACTGTATATATACATAATATGACACATCGTTACAACACTGTATATATACATAATATGACACATCATTACAACACTGTATATATACATAATATGACACATCGTTACAACACTGTATATATACATAATATGACACATCGTTACAACACTGTATATATACATAATATGACACATCATTACAACACTGTATATATACATAATATGACACATCGTTACAACACTGTATATACACATAATATGACACATCGTTACAACACTGTATATATACATAATATGACACATCATTACAACACTGTATATATACATAATATGACACATCGTTACAACACTGTATATATACATAATATGACACATCGTTACAACACTGTATATACACATAATATGACACATCGTTACAACACTGTATATAGACATAATATGACACATCGTTACAACACTGTATATAGACATAATATGACACATCATTACAACACTGTATATACATAATATGACACATCGTTACAACACTGTATATAGACATAATATGACACATCATTACAACACTGTGTATATATACATAATATGACACATCGTTACAACACTGTATATATACATAATATGACACATCGTTACAACACTGTATATATACATAATATGACACATCGTTACAACACTGTATATACACATAATATGACACATCGTTACAACACTGTATATATACATAATATGACACATCATTACAACACTGTATATATACATAATATGACACATCATTACAACACTGTATATATACATAATATGACACATCGTTACAACACTGTATATACACATAATATGACACATCGTTACAACACTGTATATATACATAATATGACACATCGTTACAACACTGTATATACACATAATATGACACATCGTTACAACACTGTATATACACATAATATGACACATCGTTACAACACTGTATATATACATAATATGACACATCGTTACAACACTGTATACACATAATATGACACATCGTTACAACACTGTATATACACATAATATGACACATCATTACAACACTGTATATATACATAATATGACACATCGTTACAACACTGTATATATACATAATATGACACATCATTACAACACTGTATATATACATAATATGACACATCGTTACAACACTGTATATATACATAATATGACACATCGTTACAACACTGTATATACACATAATATGACACATCGTTACAACACTGTATATACACATAATATGACACATCGTTACAACACTGTATATACACATAATATGACACATCGTTACAACACTGTATATATACATAATATGACACATCGTTACAACACTGTATATATACATAATATGACACATCGTTACAACACTGTATATACACATAATATGACACATCGTTACAACACTGTATATATACATAATATGACACATCGTTACAACACTGTATATATACATAATATGACACATCGTTACAACACTGTATATATACATAATATGACACATCGTTACAACACTGTATATATACATAATATGACACATCGTTACAACACTGTATATATACATAATATGACACATCGTTACAACACTGTATATATACATAATATGACACATCGTTACAACACTGTATATATACATAATATGACACATCGTTACAACACTGTATATATACATAATATGACACATCGTTACAACACTGTATATATACATAATATGACACATCGTTACAACACTGTATATACACATAATATGACACATCGTTACAACACTGTATATATACATAATATGACACATCGTTACAACACTGTATATACACATAATATGACACATCGTTAC
Organism: Thymallus thymallus; assembly: GCA_023634145.1. Classification (NCBI taxonomy): domain Eukaryota; kingdom Metazoa; phylum Chordata; class Actinopteri; order Salmoniformes; family Salmonidae; genus Thymallus; species Thymallus thymallus. The sequence goes on along the minus strand of CM042388.1, from coordinate 859,768 downwards.
AACACTGTATATACACATAATATGACACATCGTTACAACACTGTATATACACATAATATGACACATCGTTACAACACTGTATATACACATAATATGACACATCGTTACAACACTGTATATATACATAATATGACACATCGTTACAACACTGTATATATACATAATATGACACATCGTTACAACACTGTATATATACATAATATGACACATCGTTACAACACTGTATATATACATAATATGACACATCGTTACAACACTGTATATATACATAATATGACACATCGTTACAACACTGTATATATACATAATATGACACATCGTTACAACACTGTATATATACATAATATGACACATCGTTACAACACTGTATATATACATAATATGACACATCGTTACAACACTGTATATACACATAATATGACACATCGTTACAACACTGTATATACACATAATATGACACATCGTTACAACACTGTATATACACATAATATGACACATCGTTACAACACTGTATATATACATAATATGACACATCGTTACAACACTGTATATATACATAATATGACACATCGTTACAACACTGTATATATACATAATATGACACATCGTTACAACACTGTATATATACATAATATGACACATCGTTACAACACTGTATATACACATAATATGACACATCATTACAACACTGTATATACACATAATATGACACATCGTTACAACACTGTATATAGACATAATATGACACATCGTTACAACACTGTATATACACATAATATGACACATCATTACAACACTGTATATACACATAATATGACACATCGTTACAACACTGTATATACACATAATATGACACATCATTACAACACTGTATATACACATAATATGACACATCATTACAACACTGTATATACACATAATATGACACATCATTACAACACTGTATATATATAATATGACACATCATTACAACACTGTATATATACATAATATGACACATCATTACAACACTGTATATATACATAATATGACACATCGTTACAACACTGTATATAGTGTGTAATGTTTGCTGTTAATTTACTATTTCACTTGCTTTGTCAACGTTGACATGTTTCCCTTGGAGATGGAGGGACAACATGACTAGTATTCTGCTGGAAAAGAAGAGAAATGGTTTAGTCCCACTTTGTTTCCCTCCAGTTGGACATGGGATCAGAGATTATTCAGCCCTTCTGATATTTATAGCACAATCTGAACATGAATTCTCCTTTAATCTGTAACGCAGGGGTTACATCGTTGAAAAACCTGACTGTACACTATTCCCTTTGAAGTAGTGGTGGGTGAAGATCTTTCGCTATTACATTCTACTAATGAATGTTAGTGTATTTCTGGTACAGTAGCAGTGGGAAAGGGGATTTCTGCCGGCTCAGCCTCACATCCTGTCAGAGGCTCATCTGGAACTCTGTTTGCTTTTGCAGTAGCCAGTCCTCCTTCCCCTCTCCCAGGAGGCCGCCATAGGCAGGGGCCTGGCCAGGGGGGCTGGAGCAGGGGCCTGGCCAAGGGGGGCTGGAGGAGGGGCCTGGCCAGGGGGGCTGGAGGAGGGGCCTGGCCAAGGGGGGCTGGAGCAGGGGCCTGGCCAAGGGGGGCTGGAGCAGGGGCCTGGCCAAGGGGGGCTGGAGCAGGGGCCTGGCCAGAGTGGAGTGTCAGTGCGTGGGTGACAAACTGAGAAGGCCTCTTGTGCTGCAATGTGGTCTGGTCCTGGAACGCTGCATTGTGGAACTAGTCTCATGCTGCTCTCATCAGCCATATTGCTGTAGCTAGCAGCAGAGAACATTCAGTATGCTCTGTTGCCTAGCCAACCACAGCCAGCTATACTGGAACTAGAGGCCTGATGCATGTTTAAAAAGGGACAAGGAACCGTGGGTTTTTTTCAGTTGGTGTTTCGTTTTCTTTGTATGGATGCGTGGGACCGACTGGTGGCTCGTTGTAAGTTAGGCTCACTGAGCAGGAAGAGGTAGTGGGAGAGCTGGGAGAGGTGGGAGAGGTGCTGGGAGAGGTGCTGGGGAGAGCAGGGAGAGGTAGTGGGGAGAGCTGGGAGAGGTAGTGGGGAGAGCTGGGAGAGGTAGTGGGGAGAGCTGGGAGAGGTAGTGGGGAGAGCTGGGAGAGGTAGTGGGAGAGCTGGGAGAGGTGGGAGAGGTAGTGGGAGAGCTGGGAGAGGTAGTGGGGAGAGCTGGGAGAGGTAGTGGGAGAGCTGGGAGAGCTGGGAGAGGTAGTGGGGAGAGCTGGGAGAGGTAGTGGGGAGAGCTGGGAGAGGTAGTGGGGAGAGCTGGGAGAGGTAGTGGGAGAGCTGGGAGAGGTAGTGGGGAGAGCTGGGAGAGGTAGTGGGGAGAGCTGGGAGAGGTAGTGGGAGAGCTGGGAGAGCTGGGAGAGGTAGTGGGGAGAGCTGGGAGAGGTAGTGGGGAGAGCTGGGAGAGGTAGTGGGAGAGCTGGGAGAGCTGGGAGAGGTAGTGGGGAGAGCTGGGAGAGGTAGTGGGGAGAGCTGGGAGAGGTAGTGGGAGAGCTGGGAGAGGTAGTGGGGAGAGCTGGGAGAGGTGGGGCCCCTGTAGCCTCAGCCCGGCAGTAGCTCAGCACTGTTCCCATGGGCCTCCTCTTCAACCCACCCACTCTGTTCTCACCTTTCCTGGCTGGATGAGGGATGTTTTCCTGTCTCGCTCTCCCTCCTCCACTGCTTCTTTCTGCCTCACTCCTCTCTCTCTCTCTCTCTCTCTCTCTCTCTCTCTCTTCTCCGCTGCTTCTTTCTCTTTCTTCCACTTTGTTTCATTTATTTCCCAATTATCCTGCAGAGCTTCTCAATGCCTGAATGAAATATTGAATGGGTAGAGAATAAGAGGTTCTGCTGTTTCAACCCTACTGCCGAGAGAATAAGAGGGTTCTGCTGTTTCAACCCTACTGCCGAGAGAATAAGAGGGTTCTGCTGTTTCAACCCTACTGCCGAGAGAATAACAGGGTTCTGCTGTTTCAACCCTACTGCCGAGAGAGTAACAGGGTTCTGCTGTTTCAACCCTACTGCCGAGAGAATAAGAGGGTTCTGCTGTTTCAACCCTACTGCCGAGAGAATAACAGGGTTCTGCTGTTTCAACCCTACTGCCGAGAGAGTAACAGGGTTCTGCTGTTTCAACCCTACTGCCGAGAGAGTAACAGGGTTCTGCTGTTTCAACCCTACTGCCGAGAGAATAACAGGGTATGTCTTTTCACCTGAGATGAACTGACCTCTTGTCAGATCTGTTTCAGTCCATCCTTCCTTTTCCCCTAAACTGTGATTAAGATCAGGCAGACAGTATTGACATTGGAGCTTTGATTGTGGGTTTATTACTGCAGGACTTCAGGCTATCATTTACCCTAGAAACCCACGCCGGCCCGGTCTCTGCTTCTCCCCAGAGTGGTTTGACCTCTAGATGACGTCCAATGGCACCCCAGTCCCTTTATAAGGGCACTTATTCTGCCCAGGGCCCATGCGGTTAGTGTACTATATAGGGAATAGGGTTAGTGTACTATATAGGGAATAGGGTTAGTGTACTATATAGGGAATAGGGTTAGTGTACTATATAGGGAATAGGGTTAGTGTACTATATAGGGAATAGGGTTAGTGTACTATATAGGGAATAGGGTTAGTGTACTATATAGGGAATAGGGTTAGTGTACTATATAGGGAATAGGGTTAGTGTACTATATAGGGAATAGGGTTAGTGTACTATATAGGGAATAGGGTTAGTGTACTATATAGGGAATAGGGTTAGTGTACTATATAGGGAATAGGGTTAGTGTACTATATAGGGAATAGGGTTAGTGTACTATATAGGGAATAGGGTTAGTGTACTATATAGGGAATAGGGTTAGTGTACTATATAGGGAATAGGGTGCCATTGGAGAAGCAGACTAGTAGACCCTCATCCTGCATGACTGCGTCATTATGCTGTTGGTTTTCATTCACTACACTTGTTTCCTATTTTACAGGTATTTATTGTAATGTATTTTTTGCTAAGATATAATATGATGCTGAGTGGATACATTGTTGCAGAAGAGGAGGCATGTGAGCTTGCTGCGATAGGAAACATGCAATTTGAAACCATAAGAAGTCCACACCCTACAGCAAGCGGGCCATGCAAACACGTGCATTAGAAAAGTACCTCCAACTATCCTGCTGTACTGATATAGATAGATAGATAGATAGATGGATAGATAGATAGATAGATAGATAGATGGATAGATAGATAGATAGATAGATAGATAGATAGATAGATAGATAGATAGATAGATAGATAGATAGATAGATAGATGGATAGATAGATAGATAGATAGATAGATAGATAGATAGATAGATAGATAGATAGATAGATAGATAGATAGATAGATAGATAGATAGATAGATGGATAGATAGATAGATAGATAGATAGATAGATAGATAGATAGATAGATAGATAGATAGATAGATAGATAGATAGATAGATAGATAGATAGATAGATAGATAGATAGATAGATAGATAGATAGATAGATAGGTACTGATATGAGTTAGCTTCTAGCCTAGATAGCTTGATAGAAACAAACCACTCTTTGCAGCTTTTCAGAATGGGTTGGGTACAGTATGTGAGTGTCTTGGATGTAGAAGTCTGTGATTGTGTCCCAAATTGCACCCTATCCCCTGTATAGTGCACTACTTTGGGGCAGCAGGCGTCTCTAGGGGCCAGCAGGCGTCTCTAGGGGCCAGCAGGCGTCTCTAGGGGGCAGCAGGCGTCTCTAGGGGCCAGCAGGCGTCTCTAGGGGGCAGCAGGCGTCTCTAGGGGCCAGCAGGCGTCTCTAGGGGGCAGCAGGCGTCTCTAGGGGGCAGCAGGCGTCTCTACGTGGAATCGTATGTCACTTGATCCAGCTTTTGTTTGTTTGTTCCAGAGAAGTGGAAATGAAGAATGATTCCCAAATGGCACAGTATTGCCTATATAGTGCACCCTACGGGCCCTGGTCAATAGTAGTCCCATGTAAGGACTAGGGTGCCATTTGGGACACAAATGAAGCCTCCATCCTGGTTTTGCAGTTCTTTGTGTTTTAGTGTGTAATGCTGCCGTAAAACAAAACAAACCTGAAAACCTCTGCTGTGTTTTTGTCTTGGCATCTAGACACGCGTGTATCTTAGAAGTTTCTCAAATGTCTTGGCTTGCTGTTTGCCTGTTTATTGAGTAACATGTCTTCCCTACAGGGTTACTGCGGGTCAGGGGAGGTTTTCCCTACAGGGTTACTGCGGGTCAGGGGAGGTTTTCCCTACAGGGTTACTGCGGGTCAGGGGAGGTTTTCCCTACAGGGTTACTGCGGGTCAGGGGAGGTTTTCCCTACAGGGTTACTGCGGGTCAGGGGAGGTTTTCCCTACAGGGTTACTGCGGGTCAGGGGAGGTTTTCCCTACAGGGTTACTGCGGGTCAGGGGAGGTTTTCCCTACAGGGTTACTGCGGGTCAGGGGAGGTTTTCCCTACAGGGTTACTGCGGGTCAGGGGAGGTTTTCCCTACAGGGTTACTGCGGGTCAGGGGAGGTTTTCCCTACAGGGTTACTACGGGTCAGGGGAGGTTTTCCCTACAGGGTTACTGCGGGTCAGGGGAGGTTTTCCCTACAGGGTTACTACGGGTCAGGGGAGGTTTTCCCTACAGGGTTACTGCGGGTCAGGGGAGGTTTTCCTGTTTCACTCATCGAGTCTCGACGCAGACTGTGTGTTTATCCTTCAAAGAGTATCATGTTGAGTCACTCTGCTTACTTTACTGACAAACTAGTCCACACATTTAGCATAAATACCATGGATGCCAACTTCAAATGCATCTGCTAAGATTTATTACATGGCCTAAGATTTCTTTTTTAAGTAGAAAAAAACATGACCCGTACTTGTAAAAAAACATTATCATATTTGGTGTACCAAAATACTTCAAGGTTCCTATGTTGTAAACACACATATGCAATGAACCTATATTCATCAGTTAAATCCATCAAGATTCTACAACCAATGTAACTGAACAGGATTGTTTCTTATTTGCAGTCGGTCACACCTTCCTCAAAATGGCTTTTAGTAAAGTATGAAGCAACGTGTGACAGCATCAAGAACACTGTTGACAGCTACTAAAGTGTTACTGAGTGTTTCACTGCTTGACAGTGACAGTACCTCAGCCAGTGACACTAATGATCCGGAATCAGAAAAGGCTGTTTTCCATGATGTCAAGCAGCCACTGACCCTAAAGTGAACCAAAATACTTATACAGGGTGTGTTCCTGTTCCTGGCTTGCTGGGTGAATATGCTTCATGTCTGAGGACATTGTCTTAATCCCTTGAACAATGGAATAACTATCTAGTATTTGACAAGTGTCTAATCTACATTATTTTGACTACATATAGGCGGAGTCTTCGCAATCCAGGACAGAATATTAGAGACATGGCGGTAGTCAGCTTCGGTAGCAGAGACATGGCGGTAGTCAGCTTCGGTAGTAGAGACATGGCGGTAGTCAGCTTCGGTAGTAGAGACATGGCGGTAGTCAGCTTCGGTAGTAGAGACATGGCGGTAGTCAGCTTCGGTAGTAGAGACATGGCGGTAGTCAGCTTCGGTAGTAGAGACATGGCGGTAGTCAGCTTCGGTAGTAGAGACATGGCGGTAGTCAGCTTCGGTAGTAGAGACATGGCGGTAGTCAGCTTCGGTAGTAGAGACATGGCGGTAGTCAGCTTCGGTAGTAGAGACATGGCGGTAGTCAGCTTCGGTAGTAGAGACATGGCGGTAGTCAGCTTCGGTAGTAGAGACATGGCGGTAGTCAGTGTATCCTATACATTAAAGACGGCTCTTTCTTAGACCTTGGCCAGGCGTGTTGCTTTCACGAGGGCAGTAGTAGTGCTCTCTATCAGTGTTGCCTAGGCCTATATCTACTGTCGTGCTGGGAGATCCTGTCTCGGAAGGAACTTCATCTTATGAATTGGAGTAATTAACACAACCTGAACGGCAGGCTGGGAACTGACTGGACTCACCAGGCAGGCTCAGGCTACCTGGGGGTTAGGTTTCAATAAGGCAACACTGGAACCTGCTTTCCCAGGATGTTTGAGGATGGCGGTTTGAGTTCTCAAAGGCCTGGAGCTTTTTCACATGTGGTTTAGGTATGCGAGCAGGCTGGTGGGCAGGGAGAGCAGACAGGCAGGCCGGCGGTGAGGGCAGACGGACAGACAGACGTGGACAGACGCAGTCCGGTGGTGCGGGCAGACGGACAGGCAGGCAGGCGGTGAGGGCAGACGGACAGGCAGGCAGGCGGTGAGGGCAGACGGACAGGCAGGCAGGCGGTGAGGGCAGACGGACAGACAGGCAGGCAGGCGGTGAGGGCAGACGGACAGACAGGCAGGCAGGCGGTGAGGGCAGACAGACAGACAGGCAGGCAGGCGGTGAGGGCAGACAGACAGACAGGCAGGCGGTGAGGGCAGACGGACAGACAGGCAGGCAGGCGGTGAGGGCAGACGGACAGACAGGCAGGCAGGCGGTGAGGGCAGACAGACAGACAGGCAGGCAGGCGGTGAGGGCAGACAGACAGACAGGCAGGCGGTGAGGGCAGACGGACAGACAGGCAGGCAGGCGGTGAGGGCAGACGGGCAGGCAGGCAGGCGGTGAGGGCAGACGGACAGACAGGCAGGCAGGCGGTGAGGGCAGACGGGCAGGCAGGCAGGCGGTGAGGGCAGACGGACAGACAGGCAGGCAGGCGGTGAGGGCAGACGGACAGACAGGCAGGCAGGCGGTGAGGGCAGACAGACAGACAGGCAGGCAGGCGGTGAGGGCAGACAGACAGACAGGCAGGCGGTGAGGGCAGACGGACAGACAGGCAGGCAGGCGGTGAGGGCAGACGGGCAGGCAGGCAGGCGGTGAGGGCAGACGGACAGGCAGGCAGGCAGGCGGTGAGGGCAGGCAGGCGGACAGACAGACAGACAGACAGACAGACAGACAGACAGACAGGCAGGCAGGCAGGCAGGCAGGCAGGCAGGCAGGCAGGCAGGCAGGCAGGCAGGCAGGCAGGCAGGCAGGCAGGCTGTAAGGACTGCCACTCCCTCCACTTGTACCAGCCTGTTCTGTTCCATAATGAACCTCTCCTGTCAGGGGATCATCTGTCTTCAGACCGGAAAGCCAAACGTGTGCTTAAAGCAACACTAACCTAATACAGGCCCAGCCTGGCGGGGAGCATGTGTTCTAACAGAGGCCTGCTTTGTTCTCCAGCAGCAGTCTCGTGTGAAGCATTAGTATTTCCCCTCCTCCAGACCCTCTGCTGCTAAACCTTTTGCATCTATCCATGTTTGAGGCCAACCAATCACATGGCTAGATAGCAGGAGGACGTCCCATGTTAGCTGGCCACTGAACTCTATTCACTCAAGTCCACATTCTCCATGTTTGAACAGTGAATGTGTTTGCCCTTGTCGGAAGCTGTTGTCCATTTTGGGCTGTTCTGGCCTTCCAACTCCAGTCTCCTGAAGGATTCTGTCTGTGCACTGGTGGAGCTGGGAATGTTTCATCCAAACACAGAAATACTCAGGTTGTTGTCATGCATGGCTGGGCTTGCAGTGTAAAGACTTGGCCGGGAAACTGTTGACTCTGCATGACTCTTAGCAACCTGTTGTAAATTCCCTGGGCTAGAAGCTGTCTGCTAAGGTCAAGGTGATGTTATGGTTGTAATGGCAGGCAGGCAGTAGATGGTGCAAACAGGGCTGGTCTCAGCCTCAGACCGCCCTGCAATCTGATTAATAGGCTGTCTGACGCTCACTGTCTTCAATCACAATGACTTCACTCCACTTTACCCCACCCACCTACCTACCTACCTACCTACCTACCTACCTACCTACCTACCTACCTACCTACCTACCTACCTACCTACCTACCTACCTACCTACCTACCTACCTACCTACCTACCTACCTACCTACCTACCTACCTACCTACCTACCTACCTACCTACCTCCACCATCACACTCTCACCTACCTACCTACCTCCACCATCACACTCTACCCCACCTACCTACCTCCACCATCACACTCTACCCCACCTACCTACCTCCACCATGTAACAGATAGGATGTCTAACACACACTGTAACAGATAGGATGTCTAACAGACGCTGTAACAGATAGGATGTCTAACAGACGCTGTAACAGATAGGATGTCTAACACACATTGTCTAACATACGCTGTAACAGATAGGACGTCTAACACACGTTGTAACAGATAGGATGTCTAACACGCGTTGTAACAGATAGGATGTCTAACACGCGTTGTAACAGATAGGATGTCTAACACGCGTTGTAACAGATAGGATGTCTAACACACGTTGTAACAGATAGGATGTCTAACACACGTTGTAACAGATAGGATGTCTAACAGACGCTGTAACAGATAGGATGTCTAACACACACTGTAACAGATAGGATGTCTAACACACGTTGTAACAGATAGGATGTCTAACACACGCTGTAACAGATAGGATGTCTAACACACACTGTAACAGATAGGATGTCTAACACACACTGTAACAGATAGGATGTCTAACACACGTTGTAACAGATAGGATGTCTAACACACTGTAACAGATAGTATGTCTAACACACTGTAACAGATAGGATGTCTAACACACACTGTAACAGATAGGATGTCTAACACACACTGTAACAGATAGGATGTCTAACACACGCTGTAACAGATAGGATGTCTAACACACACTGTAACAGATAGGATGTCTAACACACACTGTAACAGATAGGATGTCTAACACACGCTGTAACAGATAGGATGTCTAACACACGCTGTAACAGATAGGATGTCTAACACACACTGTAACAGATAGGATGTCTAACACACGCTGTAACAGATAGGATGTCTAACACACGCTGTAACATATAGGATGTCTAACACACTGTAACAGATAGGATGTCTAACACACACTGTAACAGATAGGATGTCTAACAGACGTTGTAACAGATAGGATGTCTAACACACGCTGTAACAGATAGGATGTCTAACACACGTTGTAACAGATAGGATGTCTAACACACTGTAACAGATAGGATGTCTAACACACTGTAACAGATAGGATGTCTAACACACTGTAACAGATAGGATGTCTAACACACACTGTAACAGATAGGATGTCTAACAGACGCTGTAACAGATAGGATGTCTAACACACATTGTCTAACATACGCTGTAACAGATAGGACGTCTAACACACGTTGTAACAGATAGGATGTCTAACACGCGTTGTAACAGATAGGATGTCTAACACGCGTTGTAACAGATAGGATGTCTAACACGCGTTGTAACAGATAGGATGTCTAACACACGTTGTAACAGATAGGATGTCTAACACACGTTGTAACAGATAGGATGTCTAACACACGTTGTAACAGATAGGATGTCTAACACACGCTGTAACAGATAGGATGTCTAACACACACTGTAACAGATAGGATGTCTAACACACGTTGTAACAGATAGGATGTCTAACACACGCTGTAACAGATAGGATGTCTAACACACACTGTAACAGATAGGATGTCTAACACACGTTGTAACAGATAGGATGTCTAACACACTGTAACAGATAGGATGTCTAACACACTGTAACAGATAGGATGTCTAACACACACTGTAACAGATAGGATGTCTAACAGACGCTGTAACAGATAGGATGTCTAACAGACGCTGTAACAGATAGGATGTCTAACACACATTGTCTAACATACGCTGTAACAGATAGGACGTCTAACACACGTTGTAACTGATAGGATGTCTAACACGCGTTGTAACAGATAGGATGTCTAACACGCGTTGTAACAGATAGGATGTCTAACACGCGTTGTAACAGATAGGATGTCTAACACACGTTGTAACAGATAGGATGTCTAACACACGTTGTAACAGATAGGATGTCTAACAGACGCTGTAACAGATAGGATGTCTAACACACACTGTAACAGATAGGATGTCTAACACACGTTGTAACAGATAGGATGTCTAACACACGCTGTAACAGATAGGATGTCTAACACACACTGTAACAGATAGGATGTCTAACACACACTGTAACAGATAGGATGTCTAACACACGTTGTAACAGATAGGATGTCTAACACACGTTGTAACAGATAGGATGTCTAACACACTGTAACAGATAGGATGTCTAACACACTGTAACAGATAGGATGTCTAACACACACTGTAACAGATAGGATGTCTAACACACGCTGTAACAGATAGGATGTCTAACACACACTGTAACAGATAGGATGTCTAACACACACTGTAACAGATAGGATGTCTAACACACACTGTAACAGATAGGATGTCTAACACACGCTGTAACAGATAGGATGTCTAACACACACTGTAACAGATAGGATGTCTAACACACGCTGTAACAGATAGGATGTCTAACACACGCTGTAACAGATAGGATGTCTAACACACGCTGTAACAGATAGGATGTCTAACACACGCTGTAACAGATAGGATGTCTAACACACGCTGTAACAGATAGGATGTCTAACACACGCTGTAACAGATAGGATGTCTAACACACGCTGTAACAGATAGGATGTCTAACACACACTGTAACAGATAGGATGTCTAACACACGCTGTAACAGATAGGATGTCTAACACACGCTGTAACAGATAGGATGTCTAACACACGCTGTAACAGATAGGATGTCTAACACACGCTGTAACAGATAGGATGTCTAACACACGCTGTAACAGATAGGATGTCTAACACACGCTGTAACAGATAGGATGTCTAACACACGCTGTAACAGATAGGATGTCTAACAGACGTTGTAACAGATAGGATGTCTAACAGACGCTGTAACAGATAGGATGTCTAACACACTGTAACAGATAGGATGTCTAAGACACGCTGTAACAGATAGGATGTCTAACACGCTGTAACAGATAGGATGTCTAACACACACTGTAACAGATAGGATGTCTAACAGACGTTGTAACAGATAGGATGTCTAACACACTGTAACAGATAGGATGTCTAAGACACGCTGTAACAGATAGGATGTCTAACACACTGTAACAGATAGGATGTCTAAGACAAGTGTAGCCTAATCTGCTCCTTGCTTATAAATGTAGGATAAATGATAGTATTTTGTATAGCATGTTAATCAATTACTTATATTAGAATCCAACATTGGAACCATAGATGGATGGGTAGGCAGGTAGCCCAGTGGTTAGAGTGTTGGGCCCGTAACCGAAAGGTTGCTGGATTGAATCCCCGAGCTGACAAGGTAAAAATCTGTCGTTCTGCCCCTGAACAAGGCAGTTAACCCACTGTTCCTAGGCCGTCATTGAAAATAAGAATTTGTTCTTAACTGACTTGCCTAGTAAAATAAAGGTAAAAAAAAACTGTAACAGTCGCTGCTGTATGTTGTGTTATGGTTGCCATTGGAGACCAGGATTTGTTTTTGCGTTCCTCCTTGGCAGTATGTGGTCAAGTTTCAACAGACTGGTTGTCAGGTAGTCAGCAGTATGAGTAGTCTGGTCTACAGCAGGCTGTAATCAGACACCTGTCTTGGTGTGTGTCCCCCAAATGCAACCCTACACCCTATATAGTTCACTACGTTGGGCTCTAGTCAAAAGTAGTGCACTAGATGGGGGTATAGGATGCCATTTGAGATGAGCTTTCATAGAGCTGTCTCTCTGCAGTCAGGGACAGACAGAGCATCACACAATGACTCTTAACATCACAGAGACACAGTCAGGGACAGACAGAGCATCACACAATGACTCTTAACATCACAGAGACACAGTCAGGGACAGACAGAGCATCACACAATGACTCTTAACATCACAGAGACACAGTCAGGGACAGACAGAGCATCACACAATGACTCTTAACATCACAGAGACACAGTCAGGGACAGACAGAGCATCACACAATGACTCTTAACATCACAGAGACACAGATGGCTGTGGAAAAAAGGCAGTTTCAGGGAATTTTCTTGGCCAGGTCTAGTTCTCTGTATTTTGCATGATGAGATTTTTCTCTCTCTCTGGTCTAGAATTGGGGAGCAGTTCAGAGCCAGATACCCAATGAGCCTGCTACTGAGAGAGAAACCAGATACCCAATGAGCCTGCTACTGAGAGACAAACCAGATACCCAATGAGCCTGCTACTGAGAGACAAACCAGATACCCAATGAGCCTGCTACTGAGAGACAAACCAGATACCCAATGAGCCTGCTACTGAGAGAGAAACCAGATACCCAATGAGCCTGCTACTGAGAGAGAAACCAGATACCCAATGAGCCTGCTACTGAGAGAGAAACCAGATACCCAATGAGCCTGCTACTGAGAGACAAACCAGATACCCAATGAGCCTGCTACTGAGAGAGAAACCAGATACCCAATGAGCCTGCTACTGAGAGAGAAACCAGATACCCAATGAGCCTGCTACTGAGAGACAAACCAGATACCCAATGAGCCTGCTACTGAGAGACAAACCAGATACCCAATGAGCCTGCTACTGAGAGACAAACCAGATACCCAATGAGCCTGCTACTGAGAGACAAACCAGATACCCAATGAGCCTGCTACTGAGAGACAAACCAGATACCCAATGAGCCTGCTACTGAGAGACAAACCAGATACCCAATGAGCCTGCTACTGAGAGAGAAACCAAGCGCTCATGATTTGTATTCTAAACATGGACACCAGAAACCTGCATCGCAGCCTAGTTACCACTTCTCCTACATAGTAACCGTCTCACTGAGTGAGGATGGACATGGTGGTCATAGTAACCGTCTTACTGAATGAGGATGGACATGGTGGGCATAGTAACCGTCTTACTGAATGAGGATGGACATGGTTGTCATAGTAACCGTCTCACTGAGTGAGGATGGACATGGTGGTCATAGTAACCGTCTCACTGAGTGAGGATGGACATGGTGGTCATAGTAACCGTCTTACTGAATGAGGATGGACATGGTGGGCATAGTAACCGTCTTACTGAATGAGGATGGACATGGTTGTCATAGTAACCGTCTCACTGAGTGAGGATGGACATGGTGGTCATAGTAACCGTCTCACTGAGTGAGGATGGACATGGTGGTCATAGTAACCGTCTCACTGAGTGAGGATGGACATGGTGGTCATAGTAACCGTCTCACTGAGTGAGGATGGACATGGTGGTCATAGTAACCGTCTCACTGAGTGAGGATGGACATGGTGGTCATAGTAACCGTCTCACTGAGTGAGGATGGACATGGTGGTCATAGTAACCGTCTCACTGAGTGAGGATGGACATGGTGGTCATAGTAACCGTCTCACTGAGTGAGGATGGACATGGTGGTCATAGTAACCGTCTCACTGAGTGAGGATGGACATGGTGGTCATAGTAACCGTCTCACTGAGTGAGGATGGACATGGTGGTCATAGTAACCGTCTCTCTGAGTGAGGATGGACATGGTGGTCATAGTAACCGTAACATGGTAAGGGGAGGATGGACATGGTGGTCATAGTAACCGTAACATGGTAAGGGGAGGATGGACATGGTGGTCATAGTAACCGTCTCACTGAGTGAGGATGGACATGGTGGTCATAGTAACCGTCTCTCTGAGTGAGGATGGACATGGTGGTCATAGTAACCGTAACATGGTAAGGGGAGGATGGACATGGTGGTCATAGTAACCGTAACATGGTAAGGGGAGGATGGACATGGTGGTCATAGTAACCGTCTCACTGAGTGAGGATGGACATGGTGGTCATAGTAACCGTCTCACTGAGTGAGGATGGACATGGTGGTCATAGTAACCGTCTCTCTGAGTGAGGATGGACATGGTGGTCATAGTAACCGTAACATGGTAAGGGGAGGATGGACATGGTGGTCATAGTAACCGTAACATGGTAAGGGGAGGATGGACATGGTGGTCATAGTAACCGTCTCACTGAGTGAGGATGGACATGGTGGTCATAGTAACCGTAACATGGTAAGGGGAGGATGGACATGGTGGTCATAGTAACCGTAACATGGTAAGGGGAGGATGGACATGGTGGTCATAGTAACCGTCTCACTGAGTGAGGATGGACATGGTGGTCATAGTAACCGTAACATGGTAAGGGGAGGATGGACATGGTGGTCATAGTAACCGTAACATGGTAAGGGGAGGATGGACATGGTGGTCATAGTAACCGTCTCACTGAGTGAGGATGGACATGGTGGTCATAGTAACCGTAACATGGTAAGGGGAGGATGGACATGGTGGTCATAGTAACCGTAACATGGTAAGGGGAGGATGGACATGGTGGTCATAGTAACCGTAACATGGTAAGGGGAGGATGGACATGGTGGTCATAGTAACCGTCTCACTGAGTGAGGATGGACATGGTGGTCATAGTAACCGTAACATGGTAAGGGGAGGATGGACATGGTGGTCATAGTAACCGTAACATGGTAAGGGGAGGATGGACATGGTGGTCATAGTAACCGTAACATGGTAAGGGGAGGATGGACATGGTGGTCATAGTAACCGTAACATGGTAAGGGGAGGATGGACATGGTGGTCATAGTAACCGTAACATGGTAAGGGGAGGATGGACATGGTGGTCATAGTAACCGTAACATGGTAAGGGGAGGATGGACATGGTGGTCATAGTAACCGTAACATGGTAAGGGGAGGATGGACATGGTGGTCATAGTAACCGTAACATGGTAAGGGGAAGATGTTGCTAAAGCTCGTTTCTATAAGGAATCCTTCAGTCTCTGTCGCCAGGGCGATGGGATAAGACTCAGTGGACTGAGATATGAAGAATTAAACCCCCAGAACATTCATGACAAGGTGTACAGTAGTTATCATGGGACCAGTTGTTTCTTTGTCTCCCTGGTCTCTTTGTATTGGGGAGCTACTGTAGCAGCAGCACGTTGCATTCTCTCCTTCCCTCCTCTGTTCTTTGCTCTCTAAAGGGCTGACCACAGGGATTTCTATGGAGCTCCGTTTGCATTGTTCCAAAAATTCAGCCGCACAAAAGTACGTAGAGCTGAGAGACTTTTTATACTGACCAACAACAAACGTCCCTCCGTCAGATCCGTTGTGTAGACTGGAGCCTTTATATACTGACCAACAACAAACGTCCCTCCGTCAGATCCGTTGTGTAGACTGGAGCCTTTATATACTGACCAACAACAAACGTCCCTCCGTCAGATCCGTTGTGTAGACTGGAGCCTTTATATACTGACCAACAACAAACGTCCCTCCGTCAGATCCGTTGTGTAGACTGGAGCCTTTATATACTGACCAACAACAAACGTCCCTCCGTCAGATCTGTTGTGTAGACTGGAGCCTTTGTATACTCCTTGTAAAGAGAAGGTCAGTGTAGGCCCACCTGTGCTCCTCGTAAAGAGAAGGTCAGCGTAGGCCCACCTTTGCTCCTCGTAAAGAGAAGGTCAGCGTAGGCCCACCTGTGCTCCTTGTAAAGAGAAGGTCAGCGTAGGCCCACCTGTGCTCCTCGTAAAGAGAAGGTCAGCGTAGGCCCACCTGTGCTCCTTGTAAAGAGAAGGTCAGCGTAGGCCCACCTGTGCTCCTTGTAAAGAGAAGGTCAGCGTAGGCCCACCTGTGCTCCTCGTAAAGAGAAGGTCAGCGTAGGCCCACCTTTGCTCCTCGTAAAGAGAAGGTCAGCGTAGGCCCACCTGTGCTCCTTGTAAAGAGAAGGTCAGCGTAGGCCCACCTGTGCTCCTTGTAAAGAGGTCAGCGTAGGCCCTGTATCCCCTATACAGTGTACTATAAGGTTCCATTCATATACCCCCTTTTCCACCAAAGCATTTTGAGAGCCGGTTCGGAGCCGGTGTCTACTCACAAACCAGTTCTTTGTGTTTCGACAGCCAAAGAACCGGTTCTCGGCCAGGAAAATTGGTTCCAGAGCGGCACCAACTCTTTGCTGGACTAGAACCGTTCTTTTACCACGTCATGCTTACGTCGGGGGCTGGGGGCGGGGTTATTGTGACCAACAACACGACGGGAAAGGTTGCGACCGCCATTGCTAAAAACACAGCGCTAGTAGAAAGATGGATTCTAAAGCCAGGAGAAACATCTGCAGAAAGACCATGTAGTCCGCCATTGTGATTGTTATGCTTGAAGTTGGCGCACTTATCTGTAAATATAACTGTATATTTACCTGTACAGCTAATTTAACCATGCAAAAATATTACCCTCACTCATATCATATACATTTTTAGCTACTGAAGTATTTCTCTGTCATCGACCTGTATAGTATAGTTAACCATCCAACATCCACCAATGTATAGTGTACATATTCAGCCAACCACCCATACTATGCAATGTCTTTTTATAGCTTTTTTTGCACTCCAGATATCTTGTCTTTCTATACTTTTTCATACTGCCGCTCTATGTATCATGTATCGTGTATCTGTCTTTTGTGTATTTTCGTTCTGGCATTTTGCACCTGCCCTGTGTTTTGTTGTAACAGTGATTGTTGTCTGTCTCTGAGGGTTATAACAGTGATTGTTGTCTGTCTCTGAGGGTTATAACAGTGATTGTTGTGTCTGTCTCTGAGGGTTATAACAGTGATTGTTGTCTGTCTCTGAGGGTTATAACAGTGATTGTTGTCTGTCTCTGAGGGTTATAACAGTGATTGTTGTCTGTCTCTGAGGGTTATAACAGTGTTGTCTGTCTCTGAGGGTTATAACAGTGTTGTCTGTCTCTGAGGGTTATAACAGTTCAATAGCAGAGAGGTAGTCAGTCAGTGAAACCAACTGTTGATCTGTACTGTTTACCATCACATGAATCATTACAGCTAGCTCTGGCACAGGGGAAAACATTTAGCTGTTCCATTCTGGCAGACCTAATGTTATCCTTAACAACTTGCCTAACTGTTTCTAAATGGTTGCCTTGCTGTGTCTTTCTGTCTTTGGCCATTTAAATAAGAATAAATTATAGTATATTTATTTATTTATTTATTTATTTAACCAGGCAAGTCAGTTAAGAACAGATTCTTATTTACAATGACAGGATACTTTGGGATTTGATTTCCTTCCCTAGAGTCAGATGAATTCATGTATACCATTTTTATTTCTCTGCACACAGTATTAAGGAAGTTAGATGTAGTTTCACTAGCCAATGCTAACTAGTTTTAGCGCAATGACTGGAAGTCTATGGTACTACTATCATGCTAGCAGTTACTATAGACTTCCGGTCATTGCGCTAACACTAGTTAGCAACCTGAGTTAATCTGACTCTGGGGAAGTAGATACAGGGCTTCACTGCCAACATCCTGAAGTATCCCTTAAAATAATATCTACTAGTTATATTGAAAACTAGAGATGACATTTATAGACTTGAATGTATCCTCTTTTCAGTATGGAGATGTCAACACTATCTCAAACTCTGTCAATCTACACACCTCTCTCTCTCTCTGTATACCCATGAACTCACCCTCTCTCTCTCTCTGTATACCCATGAACTCACCCTCTCTCTCTCTCTGTATACCCATGAACTCACCCTCTCTCTCTCTCTATGTATACCCATGAACTCACCCTCTCTCTCTCTCTCTGTATACCCATGAACTCACCCTCTCTCTCTCTGTATACCCATGAACTCACCCTCTCTCTCTCTGTATACCCATGAACTCACCCTCTCTCTCTCTCTCTGTATACCCATGAACTCACCCCCTCTCTCTCTCTGTATACCCATGAACTCACCCCCTCTCTCTCTCTGTATACCCATGAACTCACCCCCTCTCTCTCTGTATACCCATTAACTCACCCCCTCTCTCTCTCTGTATACCCATGAACTCACCCCCTCTCTCTCTCTGTATACCCATGAACTCACCCCCTCTCTCTCTCTGTATACCCATGAACTCACCCCCTCTCTCTCTGTATACCCATGAACTCACCCCCTCTCCTCTTTCGTCCCAGGTGTACGTGGAGTTTGATGACCTGGAGTGGGAGAAGCGTGAGTGGGTGAAAGTGTACGAGGACTTCCAGGTATTCCTGCTGGAGCAGCAGCTGGTTTGGGCCAAGAGGAGAGAGAGCTCCCTGCTAGAACAGCAGCTGGTTTGGGCCAAGAGGAGAGAGGGCTCCCTGGTGGGGGATGACTACCAGGGGACTGAAGATAAGCACATCCAGTGGCCCGCTCTGGTGAGTACTGATCAGCTATCTTCCATAGTGCTGTATCCCCCTGGACTGGGACCATCTGATGTTACTGTAGCTCTCTGCTCTCTCCATTACCTAGACCCACTCATAGGATTACAAGGATTACAATGATTCTACATCTGTGGTACATAGGATTATAATGATTATATAGCTGTGGTGTGGTACATAGGATTATAATGATTCTACATCTGTGGTACATAGGATTATAATGATTCTATAGCTGTGGTGTGGTACATAGGATTATAATGATTCTATAGCTGTGGTACATAGGATTATAATGATTCTATAGCTGTGGTGTGGTACATAGGATTATAATGATTCTATAGCTGTGGTGTGGTACATAGGATTATAATGATTCTATAGCTTTGGTACATAGGATTATAATGATTATATAGCTGTGGTGTGGTACATAGGATTATAATGATTCTACATCTGTGGTGGGGTACATAGGATTATAATGATTCTACATCTGTGGTACATAGGATTATAATGATTCTATATCTGTGGTGGGGTACATAGGATTATAATGATTCTACATCTGTGGTACATAGGATTATAATGATTCTATAGCTGTGGTGGGGTACATAGGATTATAATGATTCTACATCTGTGGTACATAGGATTATAATGATTCTACATCTGTGGTACATAGGATTATAATGATTCTACAGCTGTGGTACATAGGATTATAATGATTCTACATCTGTGGTGGGGTACATAGGATTATAATGATTCTATAGCTGTGGTACATAGGATTATAATGATTCTATAGCTGTGGTACATAGGATTATAATGATTCTATAGCTGTGGTGTGGTACATAGGATTATAATGATTCTATAGCTGTTGTCAGGCTCTGGCCATAGAGAAGCTTTGCTTCTCTATATTTCTATGGTCAGAGTCTGGCAGATCTATCATTTCTATTTCTGTCTGGTGTGTGTGTGTAGGATCCCTAATTAGAGGCAGCTGCTATGCATTACCTCTAATTAGGGATCTTACTTATATGTCTGTGTTCCACTCCGTTGGCGTGGTTCATTGTTATGTTGTCTCGTGTTCGTGCTACGTGTGTCCTCTTTATTATTATCATTTGTTATTTTGTATAGTTCGTCAGTTCATTGAATAAACATGTCGAACTATCGATACGCTGCGCCTTGGTCTCTCTACACACCCGAACGTGACAGAATGAACCACCACCCGACCAAGCAGCGGAAAACTGGAGCGAAGGAGGAGAAAGGAAGACAGCGGCGTTATGGAGGTAAAGGAGCCCGTAGTCAACCCCAGGAAAATTTCGGGGGGGGGCTATGGGGGTGGTCTGGCAAGGAAGAGGACGCGCCAGTACCACTATCCATGTGGAATATGACGATGCCGAAATACAAGTGGGGGGCGCAAAGCAAGAGGGAAGAGAAGGAGTTAGAGGCATATTATGGAGGCATATTAGAGGAGATGAGGGAAAAGGAGGAATATTTGGAGAAACATTTTGGAGAAGTTCTGGAGGAAATGTGGGAGATAGCAGAGGAGGTTGAAGAGGAAATGTCGGAGCTGAATAATCCGTGCCCAGTCGCCTACTCCACTCCCGTGAAAGAGCAGTCCGCTTTACCGGTACCCAGTCGGGGTCCGGCCGTCTGCTCTACTCCAGTGCCAGAGCAGTCCGCTCCACCGGTGCCCAGTCTGGGTCCGGCCGTCTGCTACACTCCAGTGCGCCTCTCCAGTCCGGTACGTCATGTGCCTGCTCCTCGCACTCGCCCTGAGGTGCGTGTCACCAGTCCGGCGCCATCAGTGCCGACTCCACGCACCAGGCCTCCAGTGCGCCTCTCCAGTTCGGTACGTCATGTGCCTGCTCCCCGCACTAGCCCTGAGGTGCGTGTTATTAGTCCTGTGCCACATGTGCCGACTTCACGCACCAGGCTTCCAGTGCGCCTTCCCAGTCAGGTACGACCCGTGCCGACTCCCCGCACTCGACCTCCAGTGCGTGTGCCCAGCCAGGTTACTCCAGTGCCAGCTCCACGCACCAGGCCTCCAGTGCGCCTCCCCAGTCCGGTACGTCCCGTGCCGACTCCCCGCACTCAACCTCCAGTGCGCCTCCCTAGCTCGGTACGTCCCGTGCCGACTCCCCGCACTCGACCTCCAGTGCGTGTGCCCAGCCAGGTTCCTCCAGTGCCAGCTCCACGCACCAGGCCTCCAGTGCGCCTCCCCAGTCCGGTACGTCCCGTGCCGACTCCCCACACTCTACCTCCAGTGCGTGTGCAAAGTCCGGTACGTCCCGTGACGACTCCCCGCACTCGACCTCCAGTGCGTGTGCCCAGCCAGGTTCCTCCAGTACCAGCTCCACGCACCAGGCCTCCAGTGCGCCTCTACAGTCCGGTACGTCCCGTGCCGACTCCCCGCACTCGACTTCCAGTGCGTGAGCCCAGCCAGGTGCCTCCAGTGCCAGCTCTACGCATCAGACCGTCGGTGCGCCTCGACATCCCGGAGCCTCTCGTGATGATCGACAGCCCAGAGCCTCTCGTGATGGTCGACAGCCCGGAGCCTCCCGTGATGGTCGACAGCCCGGAGCCTTCCGTGACGATCGACAGCCCGGAGCCTCCCGTGATGGTCGACAGCCCGGAGCCTCCCGTGACGGTCGACAGCCCGGAGCCTCCCGTGACGCTCGACAGCCCGGAGCCTCCCGTGACGCTCGACAGCCCGGAGCCTCCCGTGACGCTCGACAGCCCGGAGCCTCCCGTGACGCTCGACAGCCCGGAGCCTCCCGTGACGCTCGACAGCCCGGAGCCTCCCGTGACGCTCGACAGCCCGGAGCCTCCCGTGACGCTCGACAGCCCGGAGCCTCCCGTGACGCTCGACAGCCCGGAGCCTCCCGTGACGCTCGACAGCCCGGAGCCTCCCGTGACGCTCGACAGCCCGGAGCCTCCCGTGACGCTCGACAGCCCGGAGCCTCCCGTGAAGCTCGACAGCCCGGAACCTTCCGTGAAGCTCGACAGCCCGGAACCTTCCGTGACGATCGACAGCCCGGAACCTTCCGTGACGATTATATGGCCGGAGTCGCCTGCCACACCGGTGCTCAGTCCTGGCCCGGTTATTTGCCCCGCTCCATGGCCTGAACTTATTTCCCCACCATTGTTGTATCCAGGACCGGTGGGTTGCCCCTTTATATGGCCGGAGTCGCCTGCCACACCGGTGCCCAGTCCTGGCCCGGTTATTTGCCCCGCTCCTTGGCCTGAGCCTTTTTCCCCACCATGGTCATTTCTAGGACCAGTGGGTTGCCCCTTTAAATGGCCTGAGTCGCCAGCCACACCGGGCCCAGTAGAAATGGGGAGGAAGCTAGCCACTTCGCCGGGGCCGGAACCGCCACCTGCGATCGTGTGATGTTTTTTTTCCTCCCTTACCCTTCCCTCATGTTTGTGTTTAATTTTCTTGCGGCCGGGAGTCCGCGCCTTTGGGGGGGGGTACTGTCAGGCTCTGGCCATAGAGAAGCTTTGCTTCTCTATATTTCTATGGTCAGAGTCTGGCAGATCTATCATTTCTATTTCTGTCTGGTGTGTGTGTGTAGGATCCCTAATTAGAGGCAGCTGCTATGCATTACCTCTAATTAGGGATCTTACTTATATGTCTGTGTTCCACTCCGTTGGCGTGGTTCATTGTTATGTTGTCTCGTGTTCGTGCTACGTGTGTCCTCTTTATTATTATCATTTGTTATTTTGTATAGTTCGTCAGTTCATTGAATAAACATGTCGAACTATCGATACGCTGCGCCTTGGTCTCTCTACACACCCGAACGTGACAGCTGTGGTGTGGTACATAGGATTATAATGATTCTATAGCTGTGGTACATAGGATTATAATGATTATATAGCTGTGGTGTGGTACATAGGATTATAATGATTCTACATCTGTGGTGGGGTACATAGGATTATAATGATTCTACATCTGTGGTACATAGGATTATAATGATTCTATATCTGTGGTGGGGTACATTTTTATTTTATTTATTTTTTTTATTTCACCTTTATTTAACCAGGTAGGTCAGTTGAGAACAAGTTCTCATTTGCAACTGCGACCTGGCCAAGACAAAGCAAAGCAGTGCGACAAAAACAACACAGAGTTACACAGTAAACAAACATGGTCAAAAACACAATGGAAAGTCTATATACAGAGTGCAAAATGTAGTGCAAAATGCAGTAAGGTTAAGAGGTAGGACAATAAATAGACCATAGTGGTGAGACAAATTACAGATTATCATCATTAACACAGGAATGAAGGATGTGCAAATTATGATGTGCAAATAGAGATACTGGAGTGCAAGATTTGTGAAAAATAACAAAAATAAATATGGGGATGAGGTAGTAGTGTGGGCTATTTACAGAAGGGCTATATACAGGTGCAGTGATCGATAAGCAGCTTTGACAGCTGACGCTTAAAGTTAGTGAGGGAGATAGGAACCTCTAGCTTCAGTGATTTTTGCAATTCGTTCCAGTCATTGGCAGCAGCGAACTGGAAGGAATGGCGGCCAAAGGAGGTGTTGGCTTTGGGGGTGACCAGTGAGATATACCTGCTGGAGCGCATGCTACGGGTGGGTGTTGCTATAGTGACCAGTGAGCTGAGATAGGGCGGGGATTTACCTAGTAATGACTTATAGATGACCTGGAGCCAGTGGATTTGGCGACGAATATATAATGAAGGCCAGCCAACGAGAGCATACAGGTCGCAGTGGTGGGTAGTGTATGGGGCTTTGGTAACAAAACGGATGGCACTGTGATAGACTACATCCAATTTGCTAAGTAGAGTGTTGGAGGCTAGTTTGTAAATGACATCGCCGAAATCAAGGATCGGTAGGATAGTCAGTTTTACAAGGGCATGTTTGGCAGCATGAGTGAAGGAGGCTTTGTTGCGAAATAGGAAGCCAATTCTAGATTTAATTTTGGATTGGAGATGGTTGATGTGAGTCTGGAAGTTGAGTTTACAGTCTAACCAGATGCCTAGGTATTTGTAGGTGTCCACGTATTCTAATTCGGACCCGTCGAGAGTAGTGATGATAGTCCGGTGGGCGGGTGCTGGCAGCGTTCGATAGAAAAGCATGCACTTAGTTTTACTAGAGTTTAATGATTCTACATCTGTGGTGGGGTACATAGGATTATAATGATTCTACATCTGTGGTACATAGGATTATAATGATTCTATAGCTGTGGTGGGGTACATAGGATTATAATGATTCTACATCTGTGGTACATAGGATTATAATGATTCTACATCTGTGGTACATAGGATTATAATGATTTTACAGCTGTGGTACATAGGATTATAATGATTCTACATCTGTGGTGGGGTACATAGGATTATAATGATTCTATAGCTGTGGTACATAGGATTATAATGATTCTATAGCTGTGGTGTGGTACATAGGATTATAATGATTCTACATCTGTGGTACATAGGATTATAATGATTCTACATCTGTGGTGTGGTACATAGGATTATAATGATTCTACATCTGTGGTACATAGGATTATAATGATTCTACATCTGTGGTGTGGTACATATGATTATAATGATTCTACATCTGTGGTGGGGTACATAGGATTATAATGATTCTACATCTGTGGTACATAGGATTATAATGATTCTACATCTGTGGTACATAGGATTATAATGATTCTATAGCTGTGGTACATAGGATTATAATGATTCTACATCTGTGGTGTGGTACATAGGATTATAATGATTCTGTAGCTGTGGTACATAGGATTATAATGATTCTACATCTGTGGTGTGGTACATAGGATTATAATGATTCTATAGCTGTGGTACATAGGATTATAATGATTCTACATCTGTGGCGGGGTACATAGGATTATAATGATTCTATAGCTGTGGTGTGGTACATAGGATTATAATAATTCTACATCTGTGGTACATAGGATTATAATGATTCTATATCTGTGGTGGGGTACATAGGATTATAATGATTCTACATCTGTGGTACATAGGATTATAATGATTCTACATCTGTGGTACATAGGATTATAATGATTCTACATCTGTGGTACATAGGATTATAATGATTCTACATCTGTGGTACATAGGATTATAATGATTCTATAGCTGTGGTACATAGGATTATAATGATTCTACATCTGTGGTACATAGGATTATAATGATTCTATAGCTGTGGTACATAGGATTATAATGATTCTACATCTGTGGTACATAGGATTATAATGATTTTATAGCTGTGGTGGGGTACATAGGATTATAATGATTATACATCTGTGGTGTGGTACATAGGATTATAATGATTCTATAGCTGTGGTGGAGTACATAGGATTATAATGATTATATATCTGTGGTGGGGTACATAGGATTATAATGATTCTATATCTGTGGTGGGGTACATAGGATTATAATGATCATACATCTGTGGTACATAGGATTATAATGATTCTATAGCTGTGGTACATAGGATTATAATGATTCTACATCTGTGGTGTGGTACATAGGATTATAATGATTCTATATCTGTGGTACATAGGATTATAATGATTCTACATCTGTGGTACATAGGATTATAATGATTCTACAGCTGTGGTACATAGGATTATAATGATTCTACATCTGTGGTGGGGTACATAGGATTATAATGATTCTATAGCTGTGGTACATAGGATTATAATGATTCTATAGCTGTGGTACATAGGATTATAATGATTCTATAGCTGTGGTGTGGTACATAGGATTATAATGATTCTATAGCTGTGGTGTGGTACATAGGATTATAATGATTCTATAGCTGTGGTACATAGGATTATAATGATTATATAGCTGTGGTGTGGTACATAGGATTATAATGATTCTACATCTGTGGTGGGGTACATAGGATTATAATGATTCTACATCTGTGGTACATAGGATTATAATGATTCTATATCTGTGGTGGGGTACATAGGATTATAATGATTCTACATCTGTGGTACATAGGATTATAATGATTCTATAGCTGTGGTGGGGTACATAGGATTATAATGATTCTACATCTGTGGTACATAGGATTATAATGATTCTACATCTGTGGTACATAGGATTATAATGATTTTACAGCTGTGGTACATAGGATTATAATGATTCTACATCTGTGGTGGGGTACATAGGATTATAATGATTCTACATCTGTGGTGGGGTACATAGGATTATAATGATTCTATAGCTGTGGTACATAGGATTATAATGATTCTATAGCTGTGGTGTGGTACATAGGATTATAATGATTCTACATCTGTGGTACATAGGATTATAATGATTCTACATCTGTGGTGTGGTACATAGGATTATAATGATTCTACATCTGTGGTACATAGGATTATAATGATTCTACATCTGTGGTGTGGTACATATGATTATAATGATTCTACATCTGTGGTGGGGTACATAGGATTATAATGATTCTACATCTGTGGTACATAGGATTATAATGATTCTACATCTGTGGTACATAGGATTATAATGATTCTATAGCTGTGGTACATAGGATTATAATGATTCTACATCTGTGGTGTGGTACATAGGATTATAATGATTCTGTAGCTGTGGTACATAGGATTATAATGATTCTACATCTGTGGTGTGGTACATAGGATTATAATGATTCTATAGCTGTGGTACATAGGATTATAATGATTCTACATCTGTGGCGGGGTACATAGGATTATAATGATTCTATAGCTGTGGTGTGGTACATAGGATTATAATAATTCTACATCTGTGGTACATAGGATTATAATGATTCTATATCTGTGGTGGGGTACATAGGATTATAATGATTCTACATCTGTGGTACATAGGATTATAATGATTCTACATCTGTGGTACATAGGATTATAATGATTCTACATCTGTGGTACATAGGATTATAATGATTCTACATCTGTGGTACATAGGATTATAATGATTCTATAGCTGTGGTACATAGGATTATAATGATTCTACATCTGTGGTACATAGGATTATAATGATTCTATAGCTGTGGTACATAGGATTATAATGATTCTACATCTGTGGTACATAGGATTATAATGATTTTATAGCTGTGGTGGGGTACATAGGATTATAATGATTATACATCTGTGGTGTGGTACATAGGATTATAATGATTCTATAGCTGTGGTGGGGTACATAGGATTATAATGATTATATATCTGTGGTGGGGTACATAGGATTATAATGATTCTATATCTGTGGTGGGGTACATAGGATTATAATGATCATACATCTGTGGTACATAGGATTATAATGATTCTATAGCTGTGGTACATAGGATTATAATGATTCTACATCTGTGGTGTGGTACATAGGATTATAATGATTCTATATCTGTGGTACATAGGATTATAATGATTCTACATCTGTGGTACATAGGATTATAATGATTCTACAGCTGTGGTACATAGGATTATAATGATTCTACATCTGTGGTGGGGTACATAGGATTATAATGATTCTATAGCTGTGGTACATAGGATTATAATGATTCTATAGCTGTGGTACATAGGATTATAATGATTCTATAGCTGTGGTGTGGTACATAGGATTATAATGATTCTATAGCTGTGGTGTGGTACATAGGATTATAATGATTCTATAGCTGTGGTACATAGGATTATAATGATTATATAGCTGTGGTGTGGTACATAGGATTATAATGATTCTACATCTGTGGTGGGGTACATAGGATTATAATGATTCTACATCTGTGGTACATAGGATTATAATGATTCTATATCTGTGGTGGGGTACATAGGATTATAATGATTCTACATCTGTGGTACATAGGATTATAATGATTCTATAGCTGTGGTGGGGTACATAGGATTATAATGATTCTACATCTGTGGTACATAGGATTATAATGATTCTACATCTGTGGTACATAGGATTATAATGATTTTACAGCTGTGGTACATAGGATTATAATGATTCTACATCTGTGGTGGGGTACATAGGATTATAATGATTCTACATCTGTGGTGGGGTACATAGGATTATAATGATTCTATAGCTGTGGTACATAGGATTATAATGATTCTATAGCTGTGGTGTGGTACATAGGATTATAATGATTCTACATCTGTGGTACATAGGATTATAATGATTCTACATCTGTGGTGTGGTACATAGGATTATAATGATTCTACATCTGTGGTACATAGGATTATAATGATTCTACATCTGTGGTGTGGTACATATGATTATAATGATTCTACATCTGTGGTGGGGTACATAGGATTATAATGATTCTACATCTGTGGTACATAGGATTATAATGATTCTACATCTGTGGTACATAGGATTATAATGATTCTATAGCTGTGGTACATAGGATTATAATGATTCTACATCTGTGGTGTGGTACATAGGATTATAATGATTCTGTAGCTGTGGTACATAGGATTATAATGATTCTACATCTGTGGTGTGGTACATAGGATTATAATGATTCTATAGCTGTGGTACATAGGATTATAATGATTCTACATCTGTGGCGGGGTACATAGGATTATAATGATTCTATAGCTGTGGTGTGGTACATAGGATTATAATAATTCTACATCTGTGGTACATAGGATTATAATGATTCTATATCTGTGGTGGGGTACATAGGATTATAATGATTCTACATCTGTGGTACATAGGATTATAATGATTCTACATCTGTGGTACATAGGATTATAATGATTCTACATCTGTGGTACATAGGATTATAATGATTCTACATCTGTGGTACATAGGATTATAATGATTCTATAGCTGTGGTACATAGGATTATAATGATTCTACATCTGTGGTACATAGGATTATAATGATTCTATAGCTGTGGTACATAGGATTATAATGATTCTACATCTGTGGTACATAGGATTATAATGATTTTATAGCTGTGGTGGGGTACATAGGATTATAATGATTATACATCTGTGGTGTGGTACATAGGATTATAATGATTCTATAGCTGTGGTGGGGTACATAGGATTATAATGATTATATATCTGTGGTGGGGTACATAGGATTATAATGATTCTATATCTGTGGTGGGGTACATAGGATTATAATGATCATACATCTGTGGTACATAGGATTATAATGATTCTATAGCTGTGGTACATAGGATTATAATGATTCTACATCTGTGGTGTGGTACATAGGATTATAATGATTCTATATCTGTGGTACATAGGATTATAATGATTCTACATCTGTGGTACATAGGATTATAATGATTCTATAGATGTGGTACATAGGATTATAATGATTCTACATCTGTGGTACATAGGATTATAATGATTATATAGCTGTGGTACATAGGATTATAATGATTCTACATCTGTGGTGTGGTACATAGGATTATAATGATTCTATATCTGTGGTACATAGGATTATAATGATTCTACATCTGTGGCGGGGTACATAGGATTATAATGATTCTATAGCTGTGGTGTGGTACATAGGATTATAATGATTCTACATCTGTGGCGGGGTACATAGGATTATAATGATTCTACATCTGTGGTGTGGTACATAGGATTATAATGATTCTATATCTGTGGTACATAGGATTATAATGATTCTACATCTGTGGCGGGGTACATAGGATTATAATGATTCTATAGCTGTGGTACATAGGATTATAATGATTCTACATCTGTGGCGGGGTACATAGGATTATAATGATTCTACATCTGTGGTGGGGTACATAGGATTATAATGATTCTATAGCTGTGGTACATAGGATTATAATGATTCTATAGCTGTGGTACATAGGATTATAATGATTCTATAGCTGTGGTACATAGGATTATAATGATTCTATAGCTGTGGTACATAGGATTATAATGATTCTACATCTGTGGTGTGGTACATAGGATTATAATGATTCTACATCTGTGGTGTGGTACATAGGATTATAATGATTCTACATCTGTGGCGGGGTGTGCCCTGGTACAGCTGTGGCTTCTTCACAAAAGACCAGAAGACATTGGTTCTGCCTATCAAGGATGAAATAGGATTATTTGGCGGGGAGGTGGGGTGGGGTTATTTTATGAGACATCATTATTAGGCCTAGTTTAGAGGGGGTGTCTTGTTGAGCAGCTAGTAACGTGATAGAGGGGATCAATTGTGCTGTCGGGAAATCCCTCCTTGCAAACAATTATTACAGTTGAAGTCGAAGGTTTACATACACTTAGGTTGAAGTCATTAAAACTCATTTTTCAACCACATTTTTTGTCATTGCTTTAGAAGCTTCTGATAGGCTATTTGAGTCAATTGGAGGTGTACATGTGGATGTATTTCAAGGCCTACCTTCAAACTCAGTGCCTCTTTGCTCGACATCATGGGAACATCTAAAGAAATCAGCCAAGACCTCAGAAAAAGAATTGTAGACCTCCACAAGTCTGGTTCATCCTTGGGAGCAATTTCCAAATGCCTGAAGGTTCCACGTTCATCGGTACTAACAACAGTATGCAAGTATAAACACCATGGGACCACGCAGCCATCATACCGCTCAGGAAGGAGACAAATTCTGTCTCCTATAGATGAACGTGCAAATCAATCCCAGAACAACAGCAAAGGACCTTGTGAAGATGCTGGAGGAAACAGGTACAAAAGTATCTATATCCACAGTAAAACGAGTCCTATATCGACATAACCTGAAAGGCCGCTCAGCAAGGAAGAAGCCATTGCTCCAAAACCGCCATAAAAAAGCCAGACTACGGTTTGCAACTGGGGACAAAGATCGTACTTTTTGGAGAAATGTCCTCTGGTCTGATGAAACAAAAATAGAACTGTTTGGCCATTTATTTATTTTACCTTTATTTTAATAGGCAAGTCAGTTAAGAACATATTCTTATTTTCAATGACGGCCTAGGAACAGTGGGTTAACTGCCTTGTTCAGGGGCAGAACGATTTTTACCTTGTCAGCTCGGGGATTTGATCCAGCAACCTTTCGGTTATGGGCCCAACACTCTAACCACTGGGCTACCTGCCGGCCATAATGACCATCGTTATGTTGTGATAAAAGAAATAAAAGCTGAAATAAATAATTCTCTCTACTATTATTCTGACATTCCTGCAGCAGCACTTTCAATAAGCAGGCATACGTTCCTGCAGCAGCACTTTCAATAAGCAGGAACAATACATTAATGACTGAGTCAGTGTCGGCGTTGTCTCACAAACACATTCATTTTGAATAGCTTATTAATTGTGCATTTATATAAAAGTCAACAATCATATAAAACTAATTATTATTTATCCTGGTTCGAATACCCGAGCCGACAAGGTGAAAAACCTTGAGCAAGGCACTTCACCCTAATTTGCTGACCCTGTAGGTAGGCCGTCATTGTAAATAAGAACTTGTTCATAACTGACTTGCCTAGTTAAATGAAGGTTAAAAAATGTTCTGTCCTTAGGCTGTGTCTTCTGCCTAAATATACAATCAGATAAATCATTGTGTATTTTATCTAAATATAGCAACATGACATCTCACAACTATGCACATCTCTAAATATTCCTGGAGAGTTGTCTTCATTCAGGGTGTTGTTCATCCAAGCTGCTTATCGAAATGAAAAGCAACCCTTCTTTTTGTTCTCTTTCCTATCTTTTAAGCTGGGTGTTGGTTGTCTATCCATTGGCAGTTCCACAGACGACAGCCGTACAACCCTATGTGCACTTTGATACCAGCTGACTGTGGGATAGAAGAGGGAGAGAGAGGGAAAATATTAGCTAGGACGAAAAGACTGGTGAATGAACTGACAATGACACGGTCTCCTGTCCAGCTGTTTTCTCTGGGACACAGTCTCCTGTCCAGCTGTTTTCTCTGGGACACGGTCTCCTGTCCAGCTGTTCTCTCTGGGACACGGTCTCCTGTCCAGCGGTTCTCTCTGGGACACGGTCTCCTGTCCAGCTGTTCTCTCTGGGACACGGTCTCCTGTCCAGCTGTTCTCTCTGGGACACGGTCTCCTGTCCAGCTGTTCTCTCTGGGACACCGTCTCCTGTCCAGCTGTTCTCTCTGGGACACGGGTCTCCTGTCCAGCTTTTCTCTCTGGGACACGGTCTCCTGTCCAGCTGTTCTCTCTGGGACACGGGTCTCCTGTCCAGCTTTTCTCTTGCTTTTAGTACATTCGATATACTAAAAGCAATGAGAAAAGGTGCAACTGACAGGATACTAATATGCATTCCTGAGTGAATGACTACGTAAGTTCAGTCCAAGAATTACTTACAATATTGCACGTGATATGATATAACAACTGTACATGAATATGTATATACAGACCTGAATGAATAAATAAGTCCTGAGTGAATGAATGATTACAGACCAGAGTTACTCACGGATGGATGCATAATTGTTAAACTAGGTCCTAACACCCCAACAGTTCCAGGTCTACGTTGCCGACGGCACGGCACCCCGGTGAGGCATTAAATAGTCTAATAGCCTCCGGCAGGAAGAACCTCCTGTAGTGTTCTCTGGCACACCGTGGTGGGATCAGTCTGTGACTGAAAGTGCTCCTCTGCATCATAACCATGGCATGCAGAGGGTGGGTGACGTTGTCCATGATGGCCAGCAGTTTGGCCAGGATCCGTCTCTCCGCCACCTCCTCTAGAGTGTCAAGGCTCATCCCCAGGACAGAGCTAGCCTTCCTGATCAGTTTATTTACCCGAGAAGCATCACCGGCTTTTATGTTTGCTCCCCAGCACACCACTGCAAAAAAGATGGCACTGGCCACCACAGACTGGTAGAAGGTATGCAGTAGTTTACTGCAAATGTTGAAGGACCTGAGGCTCTGGCCCTTTTTGTACAGGTCCCCGGTGTTACCAGCCCATTCCAGCCTGTTGTCCATATGGACTCCCAGGAACTTGTATGACCCAACCATTTCCACATCCATCCCCTGTATAGGGACTGCAGTCAGTTGTGCCTTGGTTCTCCTGAAGTCCACCACCATCTCCTTTGTTTTGCTGATGTTGAGCTGAAGGTGGTTCTGCTCACACCACAACACAAAGTCACTGATTGTGCTCCTGTACTCCTCCTCCTGCCCACCCCTGATGCACCCTACAATTGTGGAGTCATCCGAGAACTTCTGTAGGTGGCATGTTTCAGAGTTATATCTGAAGTCTGAGGTGTAGAGGGTGAACAGGAAGGGGGACAGGACCGTTCCCTGGGGGGGCCCTGTGTTGCTCACTGCCAGTTCTGACACACAGCTCTGTAGTCGCACAAATTGTGGCCTACCGGTCAGGTAGTCCGTAACCCAGGAGACTAAGGGTGTATCCACTTTCATCCTCTTCATCTTCTCACCCAGTAGCAGGGGCTGAATGGTATTGAAGGCACTGGAGAAGTAAAAAAACATGACCCTTACAGTGCAACCTGCGTTGTCCAGGTGAGAGTAGGCCCTCTGCAGAAGGTAGATGATTGCATCATCCACCCAGATGTGGCGCTGATATGTGAACTGCAGGGGGTCCAGTGATGTACATACCAGTGGTCTGAGGTGAGCGAGGACTAACCTTTCCAGGGTCTTCATTATGTGGGATGAAGTCATTCAGGACAGTGGGGTGTGCCTTCTTGGGCACTGGGACGAGAGAGGAGAAGGGATGGATGGATGGATGTCTGTCTGTCTGGGACGAGAGAGGAGTAGAGATGTTTGTATGTTGCATCTCTGAGCAAGATATTACATTAGATATTACATCATACTGTCTTCAACGTTTTCATGTTGGAGTCAAGGGAGCACAGGAAAAAATACATTGTAATTTCATGCATCTTATTTTTAGTAGTACAGAATAGAGAATAGGCCTATATTATGTGTGATTATCTTAGTAGTACAGAATAGAGAATAGGCCTATATTATGTGTGATTATCTTAGTAGTACAGAATAGAGAATAGGCCTATATTATGTGTGATTATCTTAGTAGTACAGAATAGAGAATAGGCCTATATTATGTGTGATTATCTTAGTAGTACAGAATAGAGAATAGGCCTATATTATGTGTGATTATCTTAGTAGTACAGAATAGAGAATAGGCCTATATTATGTGTGATTATCTTAGTGTTTTGTTGGCAAGGATGCACTGCATTTGTTTAATATGCATTTTCAAATAGTTGTGCAAATGACATTATGATATAATCATTGGTTATGTTTATTTTATGATACATTTGTATTGCTTTGTTGACAAAGCTGAGAACCAGCTGATGAAATTATATAAACAAAGCATTTGAAATGGTTGCTTTCTGATATACTAGACTATTTGAGTTCCAGTGTGCAGCAGACCTAGTTCCATTTTAGTGAGGGGGAGAGACCGCAGTGAGTCTGAAAATACCTCTGAATATACTCAGAGCACAGCTGTACATTATTTATAGCCTTCCTTACCTTTCATTTTTTCCATCTGACCTCATTTTCGTCCACAGAGTGCTGTCTCTGCTCTGCTATACTCACTACTCTGGCTAGGCTACCTGCTACCTCTGCTCTGCTATACTCACTACTCTGGCTAGGCTACCTGCTACCTCTGCTCTGCTATACTCACTACTCTGGCTAGGCTACCTGCTGTCTCTGCTCTGCTATACTCACTACTCTGGCTAGGCTACCTGCTACCTCTGCTCTGCTATACTCACTACTCTGGCTAGGCTACCTGCTGTCTCTGCTCTGCTATACTCACTAATCTGGCTAGGCTACCTGCTACCTCTGCTCTGCTATACTCACTACTCTGGCTAGGCTACCTGCTACCTCTGCTCTGCTATACTCACTACTCTGGCTAGGCTACCTGCTACCTCTGCTCTGCTATACTCACTACTCTGGCTAGGCTACCTGCTGTCTCTGCTCTGCTATACTCACTACTCTGGCTAGGCTACCTGCTACCTCTGCTCTGCTATACTCACTACTCTGGCTAGGCTACCTGCTGTCTCTGCTCTATTATACTCACTACTCTGGCTAGGCTACCTGCTGTCTCTGCTCTGCTATACTCACTACTCTGGCTAGGCTACCTGCTGTCTCTGCTCCGCTATACTCACTACTCTGGCTAGGCTACGTGCTGTCTCTGCTCTGTTATACTCACTACTCTGGCTAGGCTACCTGCTGCCTCTGCCCTGCTATACTCACTACTCTGGCTAGGCTACCTGCTGTCTCTGCTCTGCTATACTCACTACTCTGGCTAGGCTACCTGCTGTCTCTGCTCTGCTATACTCACTACTCTGGCTAGGCTACCTGCTGTCTCTGCTCCGCTATACTCACTACTCTGGCTAGGCTACCTGCTGTCTCTGCTCTGCTATACTCACTACTCTGGTTAGGCTACCTGCTGTCTCTGCTCTGCTAGAGACAGGGAGAGAGAAACGGGGGAGGGAGAGAGAGAGAGATGGGGAGAGAGAGAGAGAGAGAGAGAGAGAGAGAGAGAGAGACGGGGAGAGAGAGAGAGAGACGGGGAGAGAGAGAGAGAGACGGGGAGAGAGAGAGAGAGACGGGAGAGAGAGACGGGGAGAGAGAGAGAGAGACGGGAGAGAGAGACGGGGAGAGAGAGAGAGACGGGGAGAGAGAGAGAGACGGGGAGAGAGAGACGGGGAGAGAGAGAGAGACTGGGAGAGAGAGAGAGAGAGACGGGGAGAGAGAGAGAGAGACGGGGGAGAGAGAGAGAGAGAGACGGGGAGAGAGAGAGAGAGACGGGGAGAGAGAGAGAGAGACGGGGAGAGAGAGAGAGAGACGGGGAGAGAGAGAGAGACTGGGAGGGAGAGAGAGAGACGGGGAGGGAGAGAGACGGGGAGGGAGAGAGACAGGGAGAGAGAGGGGGAGGGAGAGAGAGAGAGAGAGCGAGAGACGGGGAGGAAGAGAGAGAGAGAGACGTGGAGGATGAGAGAGAGAGACGGGGAGGGAGAGAGAGAGAGACGAGGAGGGAGAGAGAGAGAGACGGGAGGGAGAGAGAGAAGGAGAGACGGGGAGGGAGAGAGAGAGAGATAGAGAGACGGGGAGAGAGAGAGAGACGGGAGGGAGAGAGAGAGAGAGAGAGACTGGGAGGGAGCGAGACGGGGGGAGGGAGAGAGAGAGAGACGGGGAGGGAGAGAGAGAGACGGGGAGGGAGAGAGAGAGACGGGGAGGGAGAGAGAGAGACGGGGAGGGAGAGAGAGAGAGACGGGAGGGAAAGAGAGAGAGAGACAGGGAGGGAGAGAGAGAGACGGGGAGGGAGAGAGAGAGACGGGGAGGGAGAGAGAGAGACGGGGAGGGAGAGAGAGAGAGAGACAGGGAGGGAGAGAGAGAGACGGGGAGGGAGAGAGAGAGAGAGAGAGAGACGGGGAGGGAGAGAGAGACGGGGAGGGAGAGAGAGAGAGAGAGACGGGGAGGGAGAGAGAGGGAGAGAGACGGGGAGGGAGGGAGAGAGAGAGAGAGAGACGGGGAGGGAGAGAGAGACGGGGAGGGAGAGAGAGAGAGAGAGACGGGGAGGGAGAGAGAGAGAGAGACGGGGAGGGAGAGTGAGAGACTGGGAGAGAGAGTGAGAGACTGGGAGAGAGAGTGAGAGACGGGGAGAGAGAGAGAGAGACGGGGAGAGAGAGAGAGAGACGGGGAGAGAGAGAGACGGGGAGAGAGAGAGAGAGAGAGACGTGGAGAGAGAGAGAGACACAGGGAGAGAGAGAGACACAGGGAGAGAGAGAGTGACGGGGAGAGAGAGAGAGAGACGGGAGGGAGAGAGAGAGAGAGACGGGGAGAGAGCGTGAGAGACTGGGAGAGAGAGAGAGAGATGGGGAGAGAGAGAGACGGGGAGAGAGAGAGAGAGAGAGAGAGAGACGGGGAGAGAGAGAAAGAGAGAGAGACGTGGAGAGAGAGAGAGACACAGGGAGAGAGAGAGAGACACAGGGAGAGAGAGAGTGACGGAGAGAGAGAGACGGGGGAGAGAGAGAGAGACTGGGAGAGAGAGAGAGAGAGAGAGACGGGGAGAGAGAGAGAGAGAGAGAGAGAGACGGGGAGAGAGAGAGAGAGACGTGGAGAGAGAGAGAGAGAGAGACGGGAAGATAGAGAGAGATACGGGAAGAGAGAGAGAGAGAGACGGGGAGAGAAAGAGAGACGGGGGAGAGAGAGAGAGAGACGGGAGAGAGAGAGAGACACAGGGAGAGAGAGAGACACAGGGAGAGAGAGAGTGACGGGGAGAGAGAGAGAGAGACGGGAGGGAGAGAGAGAGAGAGACGGGGAGAGAGCGTGAGAGACTGGGAGAGAGAGAGAGAGATGGGGAGAGAGAGAGACGGGGAGAGAGAGAGAGAGAGAGAGAGAGAGAGAGAGACGGGGAGAGAGAGAAAGAGAGAGAGACGTGGAGAGAGAGAGAGACACAGGGAGAGAGAGAGAGACACAGGGAGAGAGAGAGTGACGGGGAGAGAGAGAGAGAGACGGGGGAGAGAGAGAGAGACTGGGAGAGAGAGAGAGAGAGAGAGAGAGAGAGAGACGGGGAGAGAGAGAGAGAGAGAGAGAGAGACGGGGAGAGAGAGAGAGAGACGTGGAGAGAGAGAGAGAGAGAGACGGGAAGATAGAGAGAGATACGGGAAGAGAGAGAGAGAGAGACGGGGAGAGAGAGAGAGACGGGGGAGAGAGAGAGAGAGACGGGAGAGAGAGAGAGACGGGGGGAGAGAGAGAGACGTGGGAGAGCGAGAGAGAGAGAGACGGGGGAGAGAGAGAGACGGGGAGAGAGATTGAGAGAGACAGAGACGAGAGAGAGAGAGAGAGACGGGG
>CM042388.1:761843-816843 GCA_023634145.1 Thymallus thymallus | reverse complement strand
ATAAGTTGTTTTAGAGAATTTGGCAGTACGTCCAACTGGCCTCACAATCGCAGACCACGTGTAACCTCGCCAGCCCAGGACCTCCACATCTGGCTTATTTACCTGTGGGATCATCTGAGACCAGCCATCCGGACAACTGATGAAACTGTACAACCGAACCGAAATTTCTGCACAATCTGTCAGAAACCGTCTCAGGGAAGCTCATCTGCGTGCTTGTCGTCCTCACCAGGGTCTTGACTTGACTGTAGTTTGGCGTCGTAACCGACTTCAGTGGGCAAATACTCAACTTCGATGGCCACTGGGACGCTGGAGAAGTGTGCTCTTCACGTATGAAATGGTTTAGGATGATTCGACCATGAAGGCCTGATTTACAAAGTCTCCTCTGAACATCTCATGTTGAGATGTCTGTTACCTGAACTCTGTGAAGCATTTATTTGGGCTGCAATTTCTGAGACTGGGAACTCTAATGAACTAATCCTCTGCAAATCAAATGCAATGCAAATAGTCCGGGCAGCCATTTGATTACCTGTTCAGGAGTCTTATGGCTTGGGGGTAGAAGCTGTTGAGAAGCCTTTTGGACCTAGACTTGGCGCTCCGGTACCACTTGCCGTGCGGTAGCAGAGAGAACAGTCTATGACTTGGGTGACTGGAGTCTTTGACAATTTTTAGGGCCTTCCTCTGACACAGCCTGGTATAGAGGTCCTGGATATCAGGAAGCTTGGCCCCAGTGATGTACTTGGCCGTACGCACTACCCTCTGTAGTGCCTTGCGGCCGAAGGGCGGGCAGTTGACATACCAGGCAGTGATGCAACCAGTCAGGATGCTCTCAAACTTTGAGGTTCTGAGGACCCATCACAAATCTTTTCAGTCTCCTGAGGGGGAATAGGCTTTGTCGTGCCCTCTTTATGAATGTCTTGGTGTGTTTGGACCATGATAGTTTTGGTGATGTGGACACCAAGGAACTTGAAGCTCTCAATCTGCTCCACTACAGCCCTGTCGATGAGAATGGGGGTGTGCTCGGTCCTCCTTTTCCTGTAGTCCACAATCATCTCCTTTGTCTTGATCACGTTGAGGGAGAGGTTGTTGTCCTGGCACCACACGGCCAGGTCTCTGACCTCCTCCCTATAGGCTGTCTCATCGTTGTCGGTGATCAGGTCTACCACTGTTGTGTCGTCAGCAAACTTAATGATGGTGTTGGAGTTGTGCCTGGCCATGCAGTCGTGGGTGAACAGGGAGTACAGGAGGGGACTGAGCACACACCCCTGATTGGCCCCAGTGTTGAGGACCAGCGTGGCAGATGTGTTGTTACTTACCCTT
Organism: Thymallus thymallus; assembly: GCA_023634145.1. NCBI lineage: Eukaryota > Metazoa > Chordata > Actinopteri > Salmoniformes > Salmonidae > Thymallus > Thymallus thymallus. The sequence goes on along the minus strand of CM042388.1, from coordinate 815,526 downwards.
ACCACCTGGGGCGGCCCGTCAGAAAGTCCAGGATCCAGTTGCAGAGGGAGGTGTTTAGTCCCTGGATCCTTAGCTTAGTGATGAGCTTTGAGGGCACTATGGTGTTGAACGCTGAGCTGTAGTCAATGAACAGCATTCTCACATAGGTGTTCCTTTTGTCCAGGTGGGAAAGGGCAGTGTGGAGTACAATAGAGATTAGATCATCTGTGGATCTGTTGGGGCGGTATGTAAATTTGAGTGAGTCTAGGGTTTCTGGGATAATGGTGTTGATGTGAACCATGACCAGCCTTTCAAAGCACTTCATGGCTACAGACGTGAGGGCTACGGGTCTGTAGTCATTTAGGCAGGTTACCTTAGTGTTCTTGGGCACAGGGACTATGGTGGTCTGCTTGAAACATGTTGGTATTACAGACTCAGTCAGGGACATGTTGAAAATGTCGGTGAAGACACTTGCCAGTTGGTCAGCGCATGCTCTGAGTACACGTCCTGGTAATCCGTCTGGACCTGCGGCCTTGTGGATGTTAACCTGTTTAAAGGTCTTGCTCACATCGGCTACGGAGAGCGTGATCACACAGTCGTCCGGAACAGCTGATGCTCTCATGCATGTTTCAGTGTTGCTTGCCTCGAAGCGAGCATAGAAGTAATTTAGCTCGTCTGGGAGGTTTGTGTCACTGGGCAGCTCACGGCTGGGCTTCCCTTTGTGTACAGAAGTTCTCGGATGACTCTGCTATTGTAGGGTGCATCAGGGGTGGGCAGGAGGAGGAGTACAGGAGCACAATCAGTGACTTTGTGTTGTGGTGTGAGCAGAACCACCTTCAGCTCAACATCAGCAAAACGAAGGAGATGGTGGTGGACTTCAGGAGAACCAAGGCACAAGTGACTGCAGTCCCTATAAAGGGGATGGATGTGGAAATGGTTGAGTCATACAAGTTCTTGGGGGTCCATATGGACAACAGACTGGAATGGGCTGGTAACACCGGGGCCCTGTACAAAAAGGGCCAGAGCCGACTCTACTTTCTGAGGAGGCTCAGGTCCTTCAACGTGTGCAGTAAACTACTGCATACCTTCTACCAGTCTGTGGTGGCCAGTGCCATCTTTTTTGCAGTGGTGTGCTGGGGAGCAAACATCAAAGCCGGGGATGCTTCTCGGGTAAATAAGCTGATCAGGAAGGCTAGCTCTGTCCTGGGGATGAGCCTTGACACTCTAGAGGAGGTGGCGGAGAGACGGATCCTGGCCAAACTGCTGGCCATCATGGACAACGTCACCCACCCTCTGCACGCTATGGTTATGACGCAGAGGAGCTCTTTCAGTCACAGACTGATCCCACCACGGTGTGCCAGAGAGCGCCACAGGAGGTCCTTCCTGCCGGCGGCTATGAGACTATATAATGCCTCACCGGGGTGCCGTGCCGTCGGCAACATAGATCTGGAACTGTTGGGGTGCTAGGACCTAGTTTAACAATTATGCATCCATCCGTGAGTAACTCTGTTCCGTCAGCACTCATCCACTCAGGACCTACTTATTCATACAGGTCTGTATATACATACCCATGTACAGTTGTTATATTATATCACATGCAATATTGTAAGTAATTATTGGACCTAGGCATTCACTCAGGAATGCATATTAGTATCCTGTCAGTTGCACCTTTTCTCATTGCTTTTAGTATATCAAATGTGCAATAAGTGCAGTTGTCTGTAATTAAACCCTGCGCACTAAGGACTGTATTTTAAGGGAATTACTATTATTACCCCAATGATATCATACACACATTTAGCTATTAAAGTATCTCTTCCTGTCATTTACCTGTACAGTTTGTGTAAACATGCAAGTATTCACTTATCTGTAAATATAACTGTATACCTAACTGTACAGCTAATTTAACCATGAAAAATTTTCACTTACCTGTTCATTTACCCAGTCTGTCTATTAAGTAAACTATTATTACCCTCGCTCATATCATACGCATTAGCTACTGAAGTATTTCTCTGCCATCAACCTGTATAGTATAGTTAACCATCCAACATCCACCAATGTATAGTGTACATATTCAGCCAACCACTCATACTACGCAATGTCCTTTTATAGCTTTTTTTTGCACTCCAGATATCCTGTATTTCTATACTTTTTCATACTGCCGCTCTATGTATCATGTACCGTGTATCTGTCTTTTGTGTACTTTCGTTGTGGCATTTTGCACCTGCCCTGTGTTTTTGTTGTAGCTGCTTGATAATGAAATTTCCCCCCCGGGGGATCAATAAAGTACCTATCTATCTATCTATCTATCTATCTATTCTGTAATAGTTTGACAGTCCATCATCTTAAAGTAATGATGGACTGTCGTGTCTCTTTGCTTATTTGAGCTGTTCTTGCCATAATATGGACTTGGTCTTTTACCAAATAGGGCTATCTTCTGTATACCAACCCTACCTTGTCACAACACAACTGATTGGCTCAAACACATTCTGAGAAATTAAGGCTATTCCATGTGAGAAATTGCCAAGAAACTGGAGATCTCGTACAAGGCTGTGTACTACTCCCTTCACAGAACAGAGCAAACTGTCTCTAACCAGAATAGAGTGGGAGGCCCCGTTGTTCTCCATGGAATAGCCTTCATTTCTCAGAACAAGAATAGAGTGTTGAGTTTCAGAAGAAAGTTCTTTGTTTCTGACCATTTTGAGCCTGTAATCGATCCACAAATGCTGATGCTCCAGATACTCAACTAGTCTAAAGAAGGACAGTTTTATTGCTTCTTTAATCAGCACAACAGTTTTCAGCTGTGCTAACATAATGGCAAAAGGGTTTTCTAATGATCAGTTAGCCTATTAAAATGATAAACTTGGATTAGCTAACACAACGTGCCATTGGAACACAGGAGTGATGGTTGCTGATAATGGGCCTCTGTACGCCTATGTAGATATTCCATTAAAAATCAGCTCTTTCTAGCTGCAGGCAGGCAGGCAGGCAGGCAGGCACTTACTTTATTGATCCCGAGGGGAAATTTCTTTGTCAAGCAGCTACGAAAAAACACAGGGCAGGTGCAAAATGCCAGAATGAAAATACACAAAAGACAGATACACGATACATGATACATAGAGCGGCAGTATGAAAAAGTATAAAAATACAAGAAGCCTGGAGTGCAAAAAAGCTATAAAAACATTTCATAGTATGGGTGGATGGCTGAATATGTACACTATACATTGTTACAGAGTGTTAGGTGAAAATAAAAAGATAAAAATATTGATAGTTGATATAGATAAATAAGGAGTATTTGCATGGTTAACTATACAGAGAAATACTTAAATAACAAAAAGTGCATATGATATGAGCGAGGGTAATAATAGTTTACTTAATAGACAGACTGGGTAAATGAACAGGTAAGTGAATATTTTGCATGGTTAAATTAGCTGTACAGGTAAATATACAGTTAAATTTACAGGTAAGTGAATACTTGCATGTTTACACAAACTGTACAGGTAAATGACAGGAAGAGATACTTTAATAGCTAAATGTGTGTATGATATAATTTGGGGTAATAATAGTAATTCCCTTAAAATACAGTCCTTAGTGCGCAGGGTTTAATTACAGATAAATGCACGTATTGCACATTCAATATACTAAAAGCAATGAAAAAAGATACAACTGACAGGATACTAATATGCATTCCTGAGTGAATGACTACGTAAATTAGATCCAAGAATTACTAGCACGTGATATGATATAACAACTGTACATGAGTATGTATATACAGTCCTGAATGAATAAATAGGTCCTGAGTGAATGAGTGCTGACGGACCAGAGTTACTCACGGATGGATGCATAATTGTTGAACTATGTGAGATGTATTCAGGTCCCAAATGACCCTCTATCCAGCCAGGTATTTGATATATTATAGCTTAGTTGTGCTCTCTGTCTCTGTTGTGAAGAAGTCATTAGTTTAAACCTTGGTATAATGAAGACGTTTGGAATATAGCACTGTACACTGACAGCTTGGGTGTTTTATGTAGAGGACTGTCTGTACTGTAGGGAGAGAGATGAGAGTTCCACAGTGACCTTCATCAGATAGCAGCGTTCTATCCCTCCCTGCTGTCTGAACCTTTCACAGGATGATAAAGCCTCGACAGACGGACAGACACACACACACACACACACACACACACACTAAACTACTTAGCTCTGCATGAGCTGCAGGCCGCTCCTCTGCTGAGTTATGGCTGCGGCTCTGCAAGGGAACAGACAGGGAAGGGTAGGACAATGTCTGCCAGGCTGAAGGCTGAATGCATACCCTTTCTCAGAACCATGTGGTCTTTTCTCCCTCACAGATGAAAGGACAGTGTTTTATTGTGAGTGTGTGTATGGGGTTTCTCTGGTGTGTATTCTGAAGGAACACAGACATTATGACGTCATCCCTCGGTCTGGTGGGTAGTGGCAGATGTGACCCAATTGTGTGTGTTCAAATCAAATCAAATTGTATTAGTCAAATGCTTCGTAAACAACAGGTGTGGACTAACAGTGAAATGCTTATTTACGGGCAGGGGCGGCAGGTAGCCTAGCAGTTAAGAGCGTTGGGCCAGTAACCAAAATGTTAGAATCCCCAAGCCGACTAGGTAAAAAAATATGACTTTGTACCCTTGAGCAAGGCTCTAAACCCTTATTGCTCCTGTAAGTCACTCTGGATAAGAGCGTCTGCTAAATGACTAACAGTGAAATGCTGACGGGCCCTTCAGAGAGAGACCATCACACTGCCCCAGATGTTATTCCTTCCCAACAACGCAGAGAGACCATCACACTGCCCCAGATGTTATTCCTTCCCAACAACGCAGAGAGACCATCACACTGACCCAGATGTTATTCCTTCCCAACAACGCAGAGAGACCATCACACTGCCCCAGATGTTATTCCTTCCCAACAACGCAGAGAGACCATCACACTGCCCCAGATGTTATTCCTTCCCAACAACGCAGAGACCATCACACTGCCCCAGATGTTATTCCTTCCCAACAACGCAGAGACCATCACACTGCCCCAGATGTTATTCCTTCCCAACAACGCAGAGAGAAAGACAATACAGAAATACTATTAAAGTAAAACATGTAATAAATACACAATGAGTAACAATAACATGTCTATATACAGTGTACATGGAGTACCAGGTAATAACATGTCTATATACAGTGTACATGGGGTACCAGGTAATAACATGTCTATATACAGTGTACATGGAGTACCAGGTAATAACATGGCTATATACAGTGTACATGGAGTACCAGGTAATAACATGTCTATATACAGTGTACATGGAGTACCAGGTAATAACATGTCTATATACAGTGTACATGGAGTACCAGGTAATAACATGTCTATATACAGTGTACATGGAGTACCAGGTAATAACATGTCTATATACAGTGTACATGGAGTACCAGGTAATAACATGTCTATATACAGTGTACATGGAGTACCAGGTAATAACATGTCTAGATAGATAGATAGGTACTTTATTGATCCCCCGGGGGGGAAATTTCATAAATATTTTCATATATACAGTATACATGGGGGACCAGGTAATAACATGTCTATATACAGTGTACATGGAGTACCAGGTAATAACATGTCTATATACAGTGTACATGGAGTACCAGGTGATAACATGTCTATATACAGTGTACATGGAGTACCAGGTAATAACATGGCTATATACAGTGTACATGGAGTACCAGGTAATAACATGTCTATATACAGTGTACATGGAGTACCAGGTAATAACATGTCTATATACAGTGTACATGGAGTACCAGGTAATAACATGTCTATATACAGTGTACATGGAGTACCAGGTAATAACATGTCTATATACAGTGTACATGGAGTACCAGGTAATAACATGTCTATATACAGTGTACATGGAGTACCAGGTGATAACATGTCTATATACAGTGTACATGGAGTACCAGGTAATAACATGTCTATATACAGTGTACATGGAGTACCAGGTGATAACATGTCTATATACAGTGTACATGGAGTACCAGGTAATAACATGGCTATATACAGTGTACATGGAGTACCAGGTAATAACATGGCTATATACAGTGTACATGGAGTACCAGGTAATAACATGTCTATATACAGTGTACATGGAGTACCAGGTAATAACATGTCTATATACAGTGTACATGGAGTACCAGGTAATAACATGTCTATATACAGTGTACATGGAGTACCAGGTAATAACATGGCTATATACAGTGTACATGGAGTACCAGGTAATAACATGTCTATATACAGTGTACATGGAGTACCAGGTAATAACATGTCTATATACAGTATACATGGGGGACCAGGTAATAACATGTCTATATACAGTGTACATGGAGTACCAGGTAATAACATGTCTATATACAGTATACATGGGGGACCAGGTAATAACATGTCTATATACAGTGTACATGGAGTACCAGGTAATAACATGTCTATATACAGTGTACATGGAGTACCAGGTGATAACATGTCTATATACAGTGTACATGGAGTACCAGGTAATAACATGGCTATATACAGTGTACATGGAGTACCAGGTAATAACATGTCTATATACAGTGTACATGGGGTATGAGGTAATTGAGGTAGATATATACAGTTGAAGTGTACATACACCTTAGACATATACATTTAAACTCAGTTAACAATTCCTGACATTTAATCCTAGTACAAATTCCCTGTCTTAGGTCAGTTAGGATCACCACTTTATTTTAAGAATGTGAAATGTCAGAATAATAGTAGAGAGATTGATTTATTTCAGCTTTTATTTCTTTCATCACATTCCCAGTGGGTCAGAAGTTTACATACACTCAATTAGTATTTGGTAGCATTGCCTTTAAAATGTTTAACTTGGGTCAAACGTTTCGGGTAGCCTTCCACAAGCTTCCCACAATTAGTTGGGTGAATTTTGGCCCATTCTTCCAGACAGAACTGGTGTAACTGAGTCAGGTTTGTAGGCCTCCTTGCTCGCACACACTTTTTCAGTTCTGCCCACAAATGTTCTATAGGATTGAGGTCAGGGCTTTGTGATGGCCACTCCAATACCTTGACTTTGTTGTCCTTAAGCCATTATGCCACAACTATGGAAGTATGCTTGGGGTCATTGTCCATTTGGAAGAATCATTTGCGACCAAGCTTTAACTTCCTGACTGATGTCTTGAGATGTTGCTTCAATATATCCACATAATTTTCCTTCCTCATGATGCCATCTATTTTGTGAAGTGCACCAGTCCCTCCTGCAGCAATGCACCCCCACAACATGATGCTGCCACCCCTGTGCTTCACGGTTGGGATGGTGTTCTTCGGCTTGCAAGCCTCCCGCTTTTTCCTCCAAACATAACGATGGTCATTATGGCCAAACAGTTCTATTTTTGTTTCATCAGACCAGAGGACATTTCTCCAAAAAGTGCAATCTTTGTCCCCATGTGCAGTCTGGCATTTTAATGGCGGTTTTGGAGCAGTGGCTTCTTCCTTGCTGAGCGGCCTTTCAGGTTATGTCGATATAGGACTATTTTTACTGTGGATATAGATACTTTTGTACCTGTTTCCTCCAGCATCTTCACAAGGTCCTTTGCTGTTGTTCTGGGATTGATTAGTACGTACATCTCTATGAGACAGAACTTGTCTCCTTCCTGAGCGGTATGACGGCTGCGTGGTCCCATGGTGTTTATACTTGCGTAATATTGTTTGTACAGATGAACGTGGTGCCTTCAGGTGTTTGGAAATTGCTCCAAAGGATGAACAAGGTCTTGGCTGTTTTCTTTAGATTTTCCCATGATGTCGAGCAAAGAGGCACTGAGTTTGAAATACATCCACAGGTACACCTCCAATTGACTCAAATGATGTCAATTAGCCTATCAGAAGCTTCTAAAGCCATGACATCATTTTCTGGAATTTTCCAAGCTGTTTAAAGGCACAGTCAACTTAGTGTATGTTAACTTCTGACCCACTGGAATTGTGATATAGTGAATTATAAGTGAAATAATCTGTCTGTAATCAATTGTTTATACTGGACTGTTTCTCTGTTATATTACTGTGGGAAACCAGGTTATACTGGACTGTTACTCTGTTATATTACTGTGGGAAACCAGGTTATACTGGACTGTTTCTTTGTTATATTACTGTGGGAAACCAGGTTATGTCTTTTAAAAGAGGGGTGTCTCTGATCTCTCTTTTCTGTCTCGCTCTCTGTCTCGCTCTCTGTCCTCTGTCTTGCTCTCTGTCTCGCTCTCTGTCTCGCTCTCTGTCTCTCTCTGTCCTCTGTCTCTCTCTGTCCTCAGTCTCTATTTATCTGTCCTAGGACAGTCAGATGTAGCTCTAGTCTGCAGTGCAATGTACCACAGGGCTGGTTGGACAGCAGCTGTAGCCTCGTTTCAACTCCTCTGATTAGGGACTGTTGACACACGGTTGACATACAACACTGGCTGCCTATCAAATGGCACCCTATTCCCTATGTAGTGCACTACCTAGGTAATAGGGTTTTGGGTTGTAAAGCTGTGTTGCTAGGTGATTTGGGTAGTTACGCTACTTCCTTAAGGTTGCTGATATAGGAAATGAAATGTTGTTATGGAATAGAATGAGTTTGCTTACTTAGCCACTAGGCCTAAACCCCCTACAATGGAGACAGTCACCACAGGGTTATGGTTGGGTTATACTGAACTCTGTTCCTGGGTTACTCTCTGTCAACAGTACGGTACTGAACTCTGTTCCTGGGTTACTCTCTGTCAACAGTATGGTACTGAACTCTGTTCCTGGGTTACTCTCTGTCAACAGTACGGTACTGAACTCTGTTCCTGGGTTACTCTCTGTCAACAGTACGGTACTGAACTCTGTTCCTGGGTTACTCTCTGTCAACAGTACGGTACTGAACTCTGTTCCTGGGTTACTCTCTGTCAACAGTACGGTACTGAACTCTGTTCCTGGGTTACTCTCTGTCAACAGTACGGTACTGAACTCTGTTCCTGGGTTACTCTCTGTCAACAGTACGGTACTGAACTCTGTTCCTGGGTTACTCTCTGTCAACAGTACGGTACTGAACTCTGTTCCTGGGTTACTCTCTGTCAACAGTACGGTACTGAACTCTGTTCCTGGGTTACTCTCTGTCAACAGTACGGTACTGAACTCTGTTCCTGGGTTACTCTCTGTCAACAGTACGGTACTGAACTCTGTTCCTGGGTTACTCTCTGTCAACAGTACGGTACTGAACTCTGTTCCTGGGTTACTCTCTGTCAACAGTACGGTACTGAACTCTGTTCCTGGGTTACTCTCTGTCAACAGTACGGTACTGAACTCTGTTCCTGGGTTACTCTCTGTCAACAGTACGGTACTGAACTCTGTTCCTGGGTTACTCTCTGTCAACAGTACGGTACTGAACTCTGTTCCTGGGTTACTCTCTGTCAACAGTACGGTACTGAACTCTGTTCCTGGGTTACTCTCTGTCAACAGTACGGTACTGAACTCTGTTCCTGGGTTACTCTCTGTCAACAGTATGGTACTGAACTCTGTTCCTGGGTTACTCTCTGTCAACAGTACGGTACTGAACTCTGTTCCTGGGTTACTCTCTGTCAACAGTATGGTACTGAACTCTGTTCCTGGGTTACTCTCTGTCAACAGTATGGTACTGAACTCTGTTCCTGGGTTACTCTCTGTCAACAGTATGGTACTGAACTCTGTTCCTGGGTTACTCTCTGTCAACAGTATGGTACTGAACTCTGTTCCTGGGTTACTCTCTGTCAACAGTACGGTACTGAACTCTGTTCCTGGGTTACTCTCTGTCAACAGTACGGCACTGAACTCTGTTCCTGGGTTACTCTCTGTCAACAGTATGGTACTGAACTCTGTTCCTGGGTTACTCTGTCTCAGACATTCAGCTCTGTGACACCATATTAGAGGAGATTAATAGACTGGGCTCACGCCTCCGTGTAACACCCTGTGACGCTGTGTGTGCTGAGTGTAGCCGTCAACTCACCGTGTTACCAGACCGTGTTTACTCACTCACTGAGTTCCACTTCTGAACTCCACTTTTAGAACAGACCACGGTTCTGCACACACATGGACCATTCTATCTGGCCTTGTAATCTATACATAGATCTGTATGTGATGGTGTAGTGAAGACTGGGAAACCACTACACTGTACTGACAGAACCATATAGCATGGGACACCACTACACTGTACTGACAGAACCATATAGGATGGGACACCACTACACTGTACTGACAGAACCATATAGGATGGGACACCACTACACTGTACTGACAGAACCATATAGGATGGGACACCACTACACTGTACTGACAGAACCATATAGGATGGGACACCACTACACTGTACTGACAGAACCATATAGGATGGGACACCACTACACTGTACTGACAGAACCATATAGCATGGGACACCACTACACTGTACTGACAGAACCATATAGGATGGGACACCACTACACTGTACTGACAGAACCATATAGGATGGGACACCACTACACTGTACTGACAGAACCATATAGGATGGGACACCACTACACTGTACTGACAGAACCATATAGGATGGGACACCACTACACTGTACTGACAGAACCATATAGGATGGGACACCACTACACTGTACTGACAGAACCATATAGGATGGGACACCACTACACTGTACTGACAGAACCATATAGCATGGGACACCACTACACTGTACTGACAGAACCATATAGGATGGGACACCACTACACTGTACTGACAGAACCATATAGGATGGGACACCACTACACTGTACTGACAGAACCATATAGCATGGGACACCACTACACTGTACTGACAGAACCATATAGGATGGGACACCACTACACTGTACTGACAGAACCATATAGGATGGGACACCACTACACTGTACTGACAGAACCATATAGCATGGGACACCACTACACTGTACTGACAGAACCATATAGGATGGGTTCTCGACCTGCTCCACTAAGCCCTGTGGATGGGGGTGTGCTCTGCCCTCCATTTCCTGTAGTCCACGATCAACTCTTTTGTCTTGCTAACGTTGAGGGAAAGGTTGTCCTGGCACCACCCTGCCAGGTCACTGACCTCCCTATAGGCTGTCTCACTGTCGTGTCGTCAGCAAACTTAGTGATGGTGTTGGAGTCGTGTTTGGCCACACAGTCGTGGGTGAACAGGGAGTACAGGAGGGGACTGAGCACGCACCCCTGAGGGGCCCCTGTATTGAGGTTCACTATGGTGGATGTGTTGTTGCCCACCCTCACCACCTGGTGCTGAGCTGTAGTCGATGAATAGCATTCTCACGTAGGTGTTCCTTTTGTCCAGGTGGGAAAGGACAGTGATACAATAGAGATTGTATCATCTGTGGATCTGTTTGAGCGGTATGCAAATTGGAGTGGGTCTATGGTTTCTGGGATAATGGTGTTAATGTGAGCCATGACCAGCCTTTCAAAGCACTTCATGGCTACAGACGTGAGTGCTACGGGTCTGTAATCATTTAGGCAGGTTACCTTAGTGTTCTTGGGAACAGGGACTATGGTGGTCTGCTTGAAACATGTTGGTATTACAGACTCAATCAGGGAGAGGTTGAAAATGTCGGTGAAGACACTTGCCAGCTGGTCAGTGCATGCTCTAACTACGCGTCCTGGTAATCGATCTGGGCTTGTGAATGTTAACCTGTTTAAAGGTCTTACTCACATGGGCTACGGAGAGCGAGATCACACAGTCGTCTGGGACAGCTGGTGCTCACATGCACGGTTCAGTGTTGCTTGCCTTGACGTGAGCATTGAAGGCATGTAGCTCGTCTGACCGGCCAGCACCAGACAGTATGACTGTGGGAGCGTTGTGCTTTTCATCATGTAACTAGTAACCTTCCCTGTTTAAGATTCATGATCTCATCTCTGCTGTTTAAAGCTGTGATTCGATTACTGCTTCAGGAAAACACTCTGTTCTGCACTCTGCTATTTACTCTGCTCTGCACTCTGCTCTGTACTCTGTTCTACTCCATACTCTGCTCTGCACTCTGCTCTGCACTCTGCTATTTACTCTGCTCTGCACTCTGCTCTGTACTCTGTTCTACTCCATACTCTGCTCTGCACTCTGCTCTGTGCTCTGTTCTACTCCATACTCTGCTCTGCACTCTGTTCTGCACTCTGCTATTTACTCTGCTCTGCACTCTGCTCTGTACTCTGCTATTTACTCTGCTCTGCACTCTGCTCTGCACTCTGCTCTGTACTCTGTTCTACTCCATACTCTGCTCTGCACTCTGTTCTGTACTCTGCTATTTACTCTGCTCTGCACTCTGCTCTGTACTCTGTTCTACTCCATACTCTGCTCTGCACTCTGTTCTGCACTCTGCTATTTACTCTGCTCTGCACTCTGCTCTGTACTCTGTTCTACTCCATACTCTGCTCTGCACTCTGCTCTGCACTCTGCTCTGCACTCTGCTCTGCACTCTGCTCTGCACTCTGTTCTGCACTCTGTTCTGCACTCTGCTCTGCACTCTGCACTCTGCACTCTGCTCTGCACTCTGCTCTGCACTCTGCTCTGCACTCTGCTCTGTTCTGCACTGTACTCTGTTCTGCACTCTGCTCTGCTCTGTTCTGCACTCTGCTCTGTTCTGCACTCTGCTCTGCACTCTGCTATGTTCTACACTCTGCTCTGTACTCTGTTCTGCACTCTGCTCTGTTCTGCACTCTGCTCTGCACTCTGCTCTGTTCTGCACTCTGCTCTGCACTCTGTTTTGCACTCTGCACTCGATTTTGCACTCTGCTCTGCACTCTGCTCTGCACTCTGCTCTGTTCTGCACTCTGTTCTGCTCTGTACTCTGTTCTGCACTCTGCTCTGCACTCTGCTCTGCACTCTGCTCTGCACTCTGCTCTGCACTCTGCTCTGTTCTGCGCTCTGTTCTGCACTCTGCTCTGCACTCTACTCTGTTCTGCTCTGTACTCTGTTCTGCTCTGTACTCTGTTCTGCACTCTGCTCTGCACTCTGCTCTGCACTCTGCTCTGTTCTGCACTCTGCACTCTGCTCTGCACTGTGCTCTGTTCTGCACTCTGTTCTGCACTCTGCTCTGTTCTGCACTGTACTCTGTTCTGCACTCTGCTCTGTTCTGCACTCTGCTCTGTTCTGCACTCTGCTCTGCACTCTGTTCTGCACTCTGTTCTGCACTCTGCTCTGTTCTGCACTCTGCTCTGCACTCTGTTCTGCACTCTGCACTCTGCTCTGCACTCTGCTCTGCACTCTGCTCTGTTCTGCAGTCTGCTCTGCTCTGCACTCTGCTCTGTTCTGCACTCTACTCTGCTCTGCACTCTGCTCTGCACTCTGCACTCTGTTTTGCACTCTGCTCTGCACTCTGTTTTGCACTCTGCTCTGTTTTGCACTCTGCTCTGTACTCTGTTCTGCACTCTGCTCTGTTTTGCACTCTGCTCTGTTCTGCACTCTGCTCTGTTCTGCACTCTGCTCTGTTCTGCACTCTGCTCTGTTCTGCACTCTGTTCTGCACTCTGCTCTGCACTCTGCTCTGCACTCTGCTCTGTTCTGCACTCTGCTCTGCACTCTGCTCTGTTCTGTACTCTGTTCTGCACTCGGAGAGGAGAGAGACAGCTGTCTGATAGTGGCAGCTCTCTCTGTAGCAGTGTTCCTCTCCAGTTGTTTATTTCTGTCTGTCTGTACGCTGTAAGATTCTGCCTGTGTTCCCTCCAGGAAAGAAGTGGGAATTATTTTTACAAATGATAGTTTGAAAAGAAAAGACATTGAAGGCTCTAAAGGTTGCTGTTTTTCTGGTTTCAGACGTTCAGACCTCTGGTGGGGAAGGCTACTCTGGGTTCCATCACTGCTGTAGAGTTCTTCTCTGACAGACAACTAGACTTCCTCTCTGACCACGGAGCATACCAGCCCTACCAGGTGAGTGGACACACACACACATAGCTGTGGTCACTGGCTCGTCTGTGACACGGTCAAATGAAGGTTCTGGTGATCCTCATTCCATTTTGGAATAATTTCCTGCTCCGCCAATCTGATCTTATAGAGGAATTCTCCTAGGTGTCTCTGGAGAATTCTTTGACAGTGAAGATCAATGGTTGAATATCAGTGTGTTGACTATATTAGGAAGCAGCTTTGTAATGTGGGTATTAAGGTGCCACTGGTTCATTAGTGTGTTTGAGAGCCAGAAAGGAGAGGAGGGACAGTTAGATAACAAACAGTCTCTGAGGTGTTTATCAGCGTGTCTCAGCGTGTGTTTAGATGTATATTCATCAAGCGTTATTAAACCCCAGCATCTTGTGCCTCCTTCCATTTTGTGTAATGGATAATGAAATGCCATCTGTCACTGAATAAAATCCTTGTCCAGCGTTGTTTCTTCAGCAAAGATGGCTGACAACAACATTACGGTGGAAGCAAATGTAAGTAATTATAACGTCATAACGAGTCAAGCTAAAAATGTACAATTGAGAGGAATATGTTAGTTAATGTAGAGACAAACGATTGTCCATATTTTTTTGTCATAAAGTTAATTTACGAAAATCGCTATTTAGCAAGTTAGCTGACTAGCTAACATTAGCCAGCTAGCTAGCTAGGGTTATGCATTTTGTTTATTTTTTTATTTTTATTCTTTATTTTACCAGGAGGGTTGACTGAGAACATGTTCTCATTTCCAGCAACGTTCCGGGTTAAAACAGTCAATACAATAAACACACAATCATCTATACAAATCATGGAAAACAGACACACATTTGACATAACTTGACATGACATAGATCCCTCATTAACCGTTTAATATGACTTCAGAGCACCAATTCTTTAAGATTTAACTATCTTGGAGGTCATTCCATAACCTATGTGCAGAATAGCTAAATGCTGACTTCCCTAACTCTGAAGATACTGAAGTTACCAATCCTGAGCCCGAGTCCGGTAGCCGTATGCCTATATGTCAGCAATGAATGTATTTATGGTGGGTGTTTGTGCAGTAGGGCTTTGTAGGTAAAAATAGCATAGTGTAGAGTTCTGCGAGACTCTAATGACGACCAGCCCACTTTCTGATACAGCGTACAGTGATGCTGAACCTGTCACCTGTAATTTACACAATGCACTATGATACACTGCATTGAAAGGCTTCAATACAGTGGCTGAAGCGTATAAACAGTGTTACCATAGTCTAAGACTGGTAAACATGTTGCCTGAGTCAATTCTTTTCTACTACTATGGGAGAGACAAGATGGCGTAACAGTGCAGACGTGTTTTTGTTCGTCCCGTCTCGTGTCCCGTGTAAATAGTTTGTAATAGTTTGTAATTTGTCTTTCCATACATTTTTTTTAATTTTGTTCCCGATTTACCTCTCCTGCAAGCCACCTTACCCAACGTGAAACGGATCAAATATCCTTACTTTCCATTATTTAACTGAACCGCAGTCAAAAGCTAGCCTGCTAGCTAGCTTGCTAACTAGCTACTAGCCATCGCTAACCACTGCTAGCGGTCCTCACCACCGCTCTGCCTGCTCAGCCAGCTTTTAGTTCGGACAATATTGGCCAGTCTGCACAGTGCGCTACCAACCCAGCGCATATCGGACTGCGTTCCCTTCCACTTCACCGGATTTCCACTGAAATCATAGGACTATCACACCGGATCATCACAGCTAGCTAGCTGCATTCGAGTGACCAACGTTTTTAGCTAACTTCCATTGTTCACATGCTACCTATGCTAGCGTGAGCTAGGCTCATCTCCCGGACAGCCGACATGTACTGGCTACTCTCTTGGGCTACAGTACCTCTGTCTACCTGCCTGGACCTTCTACTGTCGACACGGAGCCCCACCGAGCCACCGCGACTGGTCTGCCGACGTAATTGTCCGACGTGGTCTCAACAGGGTTCTCCTCTGCGACGTCGCCGAAGATCCATCTGCTAGCCCCGGCCTGCTAACACTCTGAACGCTGTGCCTCCCGCTCGTCTAGTACAGCGTCCACTGAACTGTTCCCTGGCTCACCTCTTTGCTGCTCATTGGATCCTATGATTACTCGGCTTCACAGCTGATGCCTGCAGGACTGTTTGGTTATATGGTATTTATTTCTGTTTAACTACCAGGCCTCAGGTCCTGTGTGTAGTACATCACATTTCTCTATCTGACCCTCTTTGTCTTTTCATCTCCATTACCCGTCGTTGTCTTAGCTCTCTTGATTAACTGTTATTTTTTGCCCCTCATTAACTGTTTGTTTTTTATGCCTCTTTCTTATTTCAATATGCCTTGTCTGTTGCTGTTTAGGTTAGCTATTATTGTTTTATTTCACTGTAGAGCCCCCAGTCCTGCTCAACATGCCTCTGATAGCTCCTTTCACCCCGCCCCCCCCACACATGCAGAGACCTCATCTGGCTTAACTGGTGTCTCCAGAGATGCAACCTCTCTCTTCATTACCCAACGCCTAGGTTAACCTCCACTGAACTCACATCCTACCATATCCTTGTCTGTACATTATAACCTCAATCTATTCCACCACGCCCAGAAATCTGCTCCTTTTATTCTATGTAGCCAACGCACCAGACGTCCAGTTCTTAATGCCTTCAGCCGTGCCCTAATCCTACTCCTCCTCTGTTCCTCTGGTGATGTAGAGGTAAACCCAGGTCCTGTAGCCCCCAGTACTACACCTATTCCCCAGGCGCTCTCATTTTTTGACTTCTGTAACCGTAAAAGCCTTGGTTTCATGCATGTTAACATCAGAAGCCTCCTCCCTAAGTTTGATTTATTCACTGCTTTAGCACACTCCGCCAACCCGGATGTCCTAGCTGTGTCTGAATCCTGGCTTAGGAAGGCCACCAAAAATTTGTAAATTTCCATCCCCAACTACAACATTTCCCGTCAAGATAGAACTGCCAAAGGTGGCGGAGTTGCAATCTACTGCAGAGATAACCTGCAGAGCTCTGTCACTGTCCAGGTCTGTGCCCAAACAGTTTGAGCTTCTACTCTTAAAAATCCACCTTTCCAGAAATAATTCTCTCATTGTTGCCACCTGTTACAGACCCCCCTCAGCCCCCAGCTGTTCCCTGGACTCCATATGTGAATTGATTGCCCCCCATCTATCTTCAGAGTTTGTACTGTTAGGTGATTTAAACTGGGATATGCTTAACACCCCGGCTGTCCTTCAATCTAAGATAGATGCCCTCAATCTCACACAAATTATCAAGGAACCTACCAGGTACAACCCAAAATCCGTAAACATGGGTACCATCATAGATATCATCCTGACTAACTTGCCCTCCAAATACACCTCCTCTGTTTTCAACCAGGATCTCAGCGATCACTGCCTCATCGCCTGTGTTCGCAATGGGTCAGCGGTCAAACGACCACCCCTTATCACTGTCAAACGCTCCCTAAAACACTTTTGCGAGCAGGCCTTTCTAATCGATCTGGCCCAGGTATCCTGGAAGGATATTGACCTCATCCCGTCAGTAGAGGACGCCTTCTTGTTCTTTAAAAGTGCTTTCCTCACCATCCTAAATAAACATGCCCCTTTTAAAAAACTTAGAACTAAGAACAGATATAGCCCTTGGTTCACCCCAGACTTGACTGCACTAGACCAACACAAAAACATCCTGTGGCGCACTGCATTAGCATCGAATAGCCCCCGCGATATGCAGCTATTCAGGGAAGTCAGGAACAAGTACACACAGTCAGTTAGAAAAGCAAAGGCCAGCTTTTTCAAACAGAAATTTGCTTCCTGTAGTACTAACTCCAAAAAGTTCTGGGACACTGTAAAGTCCATGGAGAATAAGAGCATCTCCTCCCAGTTACCCACTGCATTGAGGCTCGGAAACACTGTCACCACCGATAAATCCACGATTATCGAAAATGTCAATAAGCATTTTGCTGCGGCTGGCCATGCTTTCCACCTGGCTACTCCTACCCCGGCCAACAGCTCTGTGCCCCCGGCAGCTACTTGCCCAAGCCCCCCCCCGCTTCTCCTTCACCCAAATCCAGACGCCTGATGTTCTGAAAGAGCTGCTAAATCTGGACCCCTACAAATCTGCTGGGCTAGACAATCTGGACCCTCTCTTTCTGAAATTATCAGCCAAAATTGTTGCAACACCTATTACCAGCCTGTTCAACCTCTCTTTTGTATCGTCTGAGATCCCTAGAGATTGGAAAGCTGCAGCGGTCATCCCCCTCTTCAAAGGGAGAGACACTCTAGACCCAAATTGTTATAGACCAATATCCATCCTGCCCTGCCTTTCTAAAGTCTTCGAAAGCCAAGTTAATAAACAGATAACTGACCACTTCGAATCCCACCGTACCTTCTCTGCTATGCAATCTGGTTTCCGAGCTGGTCATGGGTGCACCTCAGCTACGCTCAAGGTACTGAACGATATCATAACCGCCATCGATAGAAGACAGTACTGTGCAGCCGTCTTCATCGACCTGGCCAAGGCTTTCGACTCTGTCAATCACCGCATTCTTATTGGCAGACTCAACAGCCTTGGTTTCTCAAGTGACTGCCTTGCCTGGTTCTCCAACTACTTCGCAGACAGAGTTCAGTGTGTCAAATCAGAGGGCCTATTGTCCGATCCTCTGGCAGTTTCTATGGGTTTCTATGATGCTTAAAGTTAGTGAGGGAGATAGGAACCTCCAGCTTCAAGGATTTTTGTAGTGAAGAAAACAGGTCCCTCTACCCTTCATAATATTAAGATAGTTTGACTTGGTGCCATCTGAGAGCACACACTGAGATCTATCAGTAAGATAGTTTGACTTGGTGCCATCTGAGAGCACACACTGAGATCTATCAGTAAGATAGTTTGACTTGGTGCCATCTGAGAGCACACACTGAGATCTATCAGTAAGATAGTTTGACTTGGTGCCATCTGAGAGCACACACTGAGATCTATCAGTAAGATAGTTTGACTTGGTGCCATCTGAGAGCACACACTGAGATCTATCAGTAAGATAGTTTGACTTGGTGCCATCTGAGAGCACACACTGAGATCTATCAGTAAGATAGTTTGACTTGGTGCCATCTGAGAGCACACACTGAGATCTATCAGTAAGATAGTTTGACTTGGTGCCATCTGAGAGCACACACTGAGATCTATCAGTAAGATAGTTTGACTTGGTGCCATCTGAGAGCACACACTGAAATCTATCAGTAAGATAGTTTGACTTGGTGCCATCTGAGAGCACACACTGAGATCTATCAGTAAGATAGTTTGACTTGGTGCCATCTGAGAGCACACACTGAGATCTATCAGTAAGATAGTTTGACTTGGTGCCATCTGAGAGCACACACTGAGATCTATCAGTAAGATAGTTTGACTTGGTGCCATCTGAGAGCACACACTGAGATCTATCAGTAAGATAGTTTGACTTGGTGCCATCTGAGAGCACACACTGAGATCTATCAGTAAGATAGTTTGACTTGGTGCCATCTGAGAGCACACACTGAGATCTATCAGTAAGATAGTTTGACTTGGTGCCATCTGAGAGCACACACTGAGATCTATCAGTAAGATAGTTTGACTTGGTGCCATCTGAGAGCACACACTGAGATCTATCAGTAAGATAGTTTGACTTGGTGCCATCTGAGAGCACACACTGAGATCTATCAGTAAGATAGTTTGACTTGGTGCCATCTGAGAGCACACACTGAGATCTATCAGTAAGATAGTTTGACTTGGTGCCATCTGAGAGCACACACTGAGATCTATCAGTAAGATAGTTTGACTTGGTGCCATCTGAGAGCACACACTGAGATCTATCAGTAAGATAGTTTGACTTGGTGCCATCTGAGAGCACACACTGAGATCTATCAGTAAGATAGTTTGACTTGGTGCCATCTGCATTTACATCTCTATCTGTATTTCAATGTAAAGCATCTTTTTAATAATACGGTAGTTAAAGAGACTGTGTTCAACAGGAATCTGTGTGTGTGTCTCACCTGGTGTGAGACAGTTTCATCATAGTGCCTGATGGTTTTTGCGACTGTACTTGAAGAAACTTTCAAAGTTCTTGACATTTTCCAGATTGACTGACCTTCATTTCTTAAAGTAATGATGGACTGTCGTTTCTCTTTGTTTATTTGAGCTGTTCTTGCCATAATATGGACTTGGTCTTTTACCAAATAGGGCTCTCTTCTGTATAACAACCCTACCTTGTCACAACACAACTGATTGGCTCAAACACATTAAGAGGGAAAGAAATTCCTCAAATTAACTTTTAACAAGGCACACCTGTTAATTGAAATGCATTCCAGGTGACTACCTCATGAAGCTGGTTGAGAGAATTCCAAGATTGTGCAAAGCTGTCATCAAGGCAAAGGGTGGCTACTTTGAAGAATCTAAAATATAAAATATATTTTGATTTGTTGAACACTTTTTTTGGTTACTACATGATTCCATATCATAGTTTTGATGTCTTCACTATTATTCTACAAAGTAGAACATTCAAAAAAATAAAGAATAACCCTTGAATGAGTAGGTGTGTCCAAACTTTTGACTGGTACTGTATGTCCACACATACACTCACCAGTGTATTATGTACACCACCTTGTTCTCGAAAAAGGATCGCTCCTACATACAGTGAGTCACTTGGCCGTGGCTTTTTATATAAAGCAGGCAGACAGGCATCAAGGCATTCAGTTACTGTTCCATTGAATGTTAGAATGAGCTAAACGAGTGACCTAAGCGGCTTTGAGCGTGATATGATCGTCGGTGCCGGATCCAGTATCTCAAACAGCCGGCCTCCTGGGCTCTAAACACACGACAGTGAGAAGATGAGCGGCTGGGGTTTTTGTGAGGAGACGAGCAGCTGTGCTGCTGTTTGAGTAATTTCATAGATGAGCACACATTATAGTGACTCATATATCCTGAATACACAGCAGAGCAGAGGACAGTTGGCTGCTTCCTTCCTACTGTGTGGTGTTGACGCTGAGCCTCTCAGTGGGTAGATAGATACTAAATCTCTGTCTCTCTCTCTGTCTCTCTCTCTCTCTCTCTCTCTCTGTGTGTACAGGTCTTCAGTGGGTAGATAGATACTACATCTGTCTCTCTCTCTCTGTGTGTACAGGTCTTCAGTGGGTAGATAGATACTACATCTGTCTCTCTCTCTCTGTGTGTACAGGTCTTCAGTGGGTAGATAGATACTACATCTGTCTCTCTCTCTCTGTGTGTACAGGTCTTCAGTGGGTAGATAGATACTACATCTGTCTCTCTCTCTCTGTGTGTACATGTCTTTAGTGGGTAGATAGATACTACATATCTCTCTCTCTCTCTGTGTGTACAGGTCTTCAGTGGGTAGATAGATACTACATATGTCTCCCTCTCTCTCTCTCTCTCTCTCTCTCTCTGTGTGTACAGGTCTTCAGTGGGTAGATAGATACTACATCTGTCTCTCTCTCTCTCTCTCTCTCTCTCTCTCTCTCTCTCTGTGTGTACAGGTCTTCAGTGGGTAGATAGATACTACATCTGTCTCTCTCTCTGTGTGTACAGGTCTTCAGTGGGTAGATAGATACTACATCTCTCTCTCTCTCTCTGTGTGTACAGGTCTTCAGTGGGTAGATAGATACTACATCTGTCTCTCTCTCTCTGTGTGTACAGGTCTTCAGTGGGTAGATAGATATTACATCTGTCTCTCTCTCTGTGTGTACAGGTCTTCAGTGGGTAGATAGATACTACATCTGTCTCTCTCTCTCTCTCTCTCTCTCTGTGTGTACAGGTCTTCAGTGGGTAGATAGATACTACATCTGTCTCTCTCTCTCTCTCTCTCTCTCTCTCTCTCTGTGTGTACAGGTCTTCAGTGGGTAGATAGATATTACATCTCTCTCTCTCTCTCTCTGTGTGTACAGGTCTTCAGTGGGTAGATAGATATTACATCTGTCTCTCTCTCTCTCTGTGTGTACAGGTCTTCAGTGGGTAGATAGATACTACATCTGTCTCTCTCTCTCTCTGTGTGTACAGGTCTTCAGTGGGTAGATAGATACTACATCTCCCTCTCTCTCTGGTCTGCAGCTTATCATGAGGTATTCTAACTTGAGGCTTCCTTAACATTAGAGATGTTTGCTTCTCTTGCGCCGGTGAGGACCGCTAGCAGTGGTTAGCAATGGCTAGTTAGCAAGCTAGCTAGCAGGCTAGCTTCTGACTGCGATTTAGTTAAATAATGAAAAGTAAAGAAATATAGATATTAGATCCGTTTCACGTTGGGTGAGGCGGGTTGCAGGAGAAGTATATGTGGAATAATAAATAAATGGAAAGAACTACTAATTACAAACTATTTACACGGGACATGAGACGGGACAAACAAAAACACGCCATCTTGGATCATCGATCTAGTGATCTCTGCTCTGATGTTCAGAAGCTGTTTAGGTTAGTGATCTCTGCTCTGATGTTCAGAAGCTGTTTAGGTTAGTGATCTCTGTTCTGATGTTCAGAAGCTGTTTAGGTTAGTGATCTCTGCTCTGATTTTCAGAAGCTGTTTAGGTTAGTGATCTCTGTTCTGATGTTCAGAAGCTGTTTAGGTTAGTGATCTCGGTTCTGATGTTCAGAAGCTGTTTAGGTTAGTGATCTCTGTTCTGATGTTCAGAAGCTGTTTAGGTTAGTGATCTCTGTTCTGATGTTCAGAAGCTGTTTAGGTTAGTGATCTCGGTTCTGATGTTCAGAAGCTGTTTAGGTTAGTGATCTCTGTTCTGATGTTCAGAAGCTGTTTAGGTTAGTGATCTCGGTTCTGATGTTCAGAAGCTGTTTAGGTTAGTGATCTCTGTTCTGATGTTCAGAAGCTGTTTAGGTTAGTGATCTCGGTTCTGATGTTCAGAAGCTGTTTAGGTTAGTGATCTCTGTTCTGATGTTCAGAAGCTGTTTAGGTTAGTGATCTCTGTTCTGATGTTCAGAAGCTGTTTAGGTTAGTGATCTCTGTTCTGATGTTCAGAAGCTGTTTAGGTTAGTGATCTCGGTTCTGATGTTCAGAAGCTGTTTAGGTTAGTGATCTCTGTTCTGATGTTCAGAAGCTGTTTAGGTTAGTGATCTCTGTTCTGATTTTCAGAAGCTGTTTAGGTTAGTGATCTCTGTTCTGATTTTCAGAAGCTGTTTTCGGTCATAGGAAACCAAGTCGGAGACATTATGTACAAAAAATGTTAAGATCACCATAAAAAAATAAATAGCAGAATTGGTCAGGAGCCCGTAAAACGCCTACTATCCACAGCAGCGTCATCTCAGATATGTGTCTGAGGACTTGGTCCATGTCTGGAGGAATATGTGATATGTGTCACAGTAGAATCAGTCACTGTGACAGAGCAGTGACTAGTGAGGAACATGTACAAGTTGCCTCACCTTAGTAAGTTACCACAGTCTTACTCACATCCTGCTCTGACTGGTTACTAGTGAAAGTCAGTCTGGTGGGGATCAGGATGATATGTGGAGGTCTGTAGGGTGGGGAGGAAGAGAACCGGGGAGGGGGAGTAGAAACCTGTTTGGTATAAAGGACACAATTATGTCACAAGCTGAGGATTGTGGTCTAGTGTGCTGTAGAGAGAAGAACTGGTAGGAGGAGGAGGAGGAGAGGCTGGACTGTGCCCAGCAGCAGTGAGTCAGAGCTTCACATTGCTATAGAGAAAACAAAAAGAGAGATTACTCTCTGACAATGGACTGAACACTGACCTCTGTTGGGCTGAAGTTGGATGACATTGAATGCAGGTTTGTACAGTAAGGCTTAACACTAATAGTTTATTTGTTGAATTGATCCATCATTTCTTCTGAGTGATAGTTTTCCATTTCTTAGTATCTCAGGTTTTCCCTCATAACACACTATGCTCTGTACCCTGTTCACCAATGGCTATTTAGGTGTATTTTGACTGTAATTAAATGTAGGGCTGTCCCCGACCAAAATAAATATCTTTGTTGACCGAGAGTTGTCTGTTCTATCGACCATTGATTGGTTGACATGTTAAAACAAGTGTTATTCCATATATAGACACACCATATGTGTTTGAATAAAATCAACTATACAGCGGGTGAAATAAGTATTGAACACGTCACCATTTTTCTCAGTAAATATATTTCCAAAGGTGCTATTGACATGACATTTTCACCAGATGTTGGTAACAACCCAAGTAATCCATATATACAAAGAAACCAAAACAAATAAGTTCAGAAATTAGTTATGTGTAATAATGTGAATTGACACAGGGAAAAAGTATTTAACACACTTACTGATATGTATTTAATACTTTGTACAAAAGCCTTTGTAGGTAATGACAGCTTCAAGACGCCTCCTGTATGGAGAAACTAGTCGCATGCATTGCTCTGGTGTGATTTTGGCCCATTCTTCCACACAAACAGTCTTCAAATCTTGAAGGTTCCGTGGGCCTCTTCTATGAATCTTGATCTTCAGTTCTTTCCATAGATTTTCAATGGGATTTAAGTCAGGTGATTGGCTGGGCCATTCTAGCAGCTTTATTTTCTTTCTTTGAAACCAATTGAGAGTTTCCTTGGCTGTGTGTTTGGGATCATTGTCTTGCTGAAATGTCCACCCTCGTTTCATCTTCATCATCCTGGTAGATGGCAGCAGATTTTTATCAAGAATGTCTCGGTAAATTTGCCCATTCATCCTTCCTTCAATTATGTGAAGTTTGCCAGTACCATTTGCTGAAAAGCAGCCCCACACCATGATGTTCCCACCTCCAAACTTCACTGTTGGTATGGTGTTTTTAGGGTGATGTGCAGTGCCATTTCTCCTCCAAACATGGTGTGTATTATGACATCCAAACAGTTCAATTTTGCTCTCATCTGACCACACTATATTCTCCCAGTATTTCACTGGCTTTTCCAAATGTTGTGCAGCAAACTTTAAACAAGCTTCAACATCCTTTTTTTTCAGCAATGGAGTCTTGCGTGGTGAGCGTGCATACAGGCCATGGCGGTGGAGTGCATTACTTACTGTTTTCTTTGAGACAACAGTACCTGCTAATTGCAGGTCTTTTTGAAGCTCTCTTCTGATTATTCTTTTCACTCCTCTGTCAGAAATCTTGCGAGGAGCACCTGGTCGAGGCAAATTTATGGTGAAATGATTGTCTTTCCACTTCCGTATTATGGCCCCAACAATGCTCACTGGAACATTCAGAAGCTTAGAAATGCGCCTATAACCAATGCCATCATTATGTTTTGCAACAATTAGGTTGCGAATGTCTTGACAGCTCTTTGCTTTTACCCATCATGAGATGTGTCTTGTGTGACACCTTGGCAATGAGACCTTTTTGTAGGCCATCAGTTGGGACTGAACCAGCTGATATTAATTTGCACTGACAGGGGGCTGGATTGCTTTTTAATTACTGATAGTTTTCAGCTGTTGTCTTGGCTTTCCATGCCTTTTTGCACCTCCCTTTCTTCATGTGTTCAATACTTTTTCCCTGTGTCATTTCACATTATTACACATAACTTAATTTCTGAACTTATTTGTTTTGGTTTCTTTGTACAGTGGGGAGAACAAGTATTTGATACACTGCCGATTTTGCAGGTTTTCCTACTTACAAAGCATGTAGAGGTCTGTAATTTTTATCATAGGTTCACTTCAACTGTGAGAGACGGAATCTAAAACAAAAATCCAGAAAATCACATTTGTATGATTGTTATCACGAGGTTACAGACAGTGCATCCCAGTGCCTTCTTTGCCATTTCGGGGGATTTTAACCATGCAGGTACAAATGCCAGAACGAAATACACAAAAGACAGATACATGATACATGTGATGCGGCAGTATGAAAAAGTACACTATACATTGGTGGATGTTGGATGGTTAACTATACTATACACGTTGATGGCAGAGAAAGATACTTAAATAGCTAAAAGTGCGTATGATATGAGTGAAGGTAATAATAGTTTACTTAATATACAGTCTGGTTAAATGAACAGGTAAGTGAATATTTGCATGGTTAAATTAACTGTACAGGTAAATATACAGTTACATTTACAGATAAGTGAATATTTTGCATGGTTAAATTAACTGTACAGGTAAATATACAGTTAAATTTACAGATAAATGAATATTTGCATGGTTAAATTAACTGTACAGGTAAATATACAGTTAAATGAACAGGTAAGTGAATATTTGCATGGTTAAATTAACTGTACAGGTAAATAACACACGGTCGGCTACACAGCACTAAACCACAACCAACCATGATCCACACAGAACAGGTGAAACACTTGAACTAAATATGGCCCCCAATTAGAGACAATGCAAAGCAGCTGACCAACACTAAACCCACGTAGAACTATAAACCTAGCTCTGTCAGGCTCTGACCATAGATAACTAGAGGAGCCAAAGGCTTCCCTGTGACCAGAGCCTGACAATTGCTAAATGTGTGTATGATATAATTTAGGGTAATAATACTAATTCCCTTAAAATACAGTCCTTAGAACCGGGTTAATTACAGGTAAACGCACATATTACACATTCGATATACTAAATGCAATGAAAAAAATAAATAAAAGATACAACTGGCAGGATACTAATATGCATTCCTGAGTGAATGCCTACGTAAGTTCAGTCCAAGAATTACTTACTAACAACTGTACATGAGTATGTATATACAGACCTGTATGAATAAATAGGTCCTGAGTGAATGAGTGATTATGGACCAGAGTTACTCACGGATGGATGCATAATTGTTAAACTAGGTCCTAGCACCCCAACAGTTCCAGGTCTGTGGCACAGCACCCCGGTGAGGCATTATATAGTCTAATAACCACCAGCAGGAAGGACCTCCTTTTGCGCTCTCTGGCACACCGTGGTGGGATCAGTCTGTGACTGAAAGTGCTCCTCTGCATCATAACCATGGCATGCAGAGGGTGGGTGACGACGTCCATGATGGCCAGCAGTTTGGCCAGGATCCGTCTCTCCGCCACCTCCTCTAGAGTGTCCAGGCTCATCCCCAGAACAGAGCTAGCCTTCCTGATCAGCTTATTTACCCGAGAAGCATCACCGGCTTTGATGTTTGCTCCCCAGCACACCACTGCAAAAAAGATGGCACTGGCCACCACAGACTGGTAGAAGGTATGCAGTAGTTTACTGCACACGTTGAAGGACCTGAGCCTCCTCAGAAAGTAGAGTTGGCTCTGGCCCTTTTTGTACAGAGCCTCGTGTTACCGGCCCATTCCAGCCTGCTGTCCATATGGACTCCCAGGAACTTGTATGACCCAACCATTTCCACATCCATCCCCTGTATAGGGACTGCAGTCAGTTGTGCCTTGGTTCTCCTGAAGTCCACCACCATCTCCTTTGTTTTGCTGATGTTGAGCTGAAGGTGGTTCTGCTCACACCACAACACAAAGTCACTGATTGTGCTCCTGTACTCCTCCTCCTGCCCACCCCTGATGCACCCAACAATTGCGTAGTCATCCGAGAACTTCTGTAGGTGGCATGTTTCAGAGTTATATCTGAAGTCTGAGGTGTAGAGGGTGAACAGGAAGGGGGACAGGACCGTTCCCTGGGGGGCCCCTGTGTTGCTCACTGCCCGTTCTGACACACAGCTCTGTAGTTGAACAAATTGTGGCCTACCGGTCAGGTAGTCCGTGACCCAGGAGACTAAGGGTGCTTCCACTTTCATCCTCTTCATCTTCTCACCCAGTAGCAGGGGCTGAATAGATAGATAGATAGATAGATAGATAGATAGGTACTTTATTGCTCCCCGGGGGGGAAATTTCATTGTCAAGCAGCTACAACAAAACACAGGGCAGGTGCAAAATGCCACAACGAAAGTACACAAAAGACAGATACACGGTAATTGCCCTCCAAATACACCTCCTCTGTTTTCAACCAGGATCTCAGCGATCACTGCCTCATCGCCTGTGTTCGCAATGGGTCAGCGGCCAAACGACCACCCCTTATCACTGTCAAACGCTCCCTAAAACACTTTTGCGAGCAGGCCTTTCTATTCGATCTGGCCCAGGTATCCTGGAAGGATATTGACCTCATCCCGTCAGTAGAGGACGCCTGGTTGTTCTTTAAAAGTGCTTTCCTCACCATCCTAAATAAGCATGCCCCTTTCAAAAAACGTAGAACTAAGAATAGATATAGCCCTTGGTTCACCCCAGACTTGACTGCACTAGACCAACACAAAAACATCCTGTGGCGCACTGCATTAGCATCGAATTGCCCCCGCGATATGCAGCTATTCAGGGAAGTCAGGAACAAGTACACACAGTCAGTTAGAAAAGCAAAGGCCAGCTTTTTCAAACAGAAATTTGCTTCCTGTTGTACTAACTCCAAAAAGTTCTGGGACACTGTAAAGTCCATGGAGAATAAGAGCACCTCCTCCCAGTTGCCCACTGCATTGAGGCTCGGAAACACTGTTACCACCGATAAATCCACGATTATTGAAAATTTCAATAAGCATTTTGCTACGGCTGGCCATGCTTTCCATCTGACTACCCCTACCCCGGTCAACAGCTCTGCACCCCTGGCAGCTACTTGCCCAAGCCCCCCCCGCTTCTCCTTCACCCAAATCCTGACAGCTGATGTTCTGAAAGAGCTGCTAAGTCTGGACCCCTACAAATCTGCTGGGCTAGATAATCTGGACCCTCTCTTTCTGAAATTATCAGCCAAAATTGTTGCAACACCTATCACTAGCTTGTTCAACCTCTCTTTCGTATCGTCTGAGATCCCTAGAGATTGGAAAGCTGCCGCGGTCATCCCCCTCTTCAAAGGAGGAGACACTCTAGACCCAAACTGTTATAGACCAATATCCATCCTGCCCTGCCTTTCTAAAGTTTTCGAAAGCCAAGTTAACAAACAGATAACTGACCACTTCGAATCCCACCGTACCTTCTCTGCCATGCAATCTGGTTTCCGAGCTGGTCATGGGTGCACCTCAGCTACGCTCAAGGTACTGAACGATATCATAACCGCCATCGATAAAAGACAGTACTGTGCAGCCGTTTTCATCGACCTGGCCAAGGCTTTCGACTCTGTCAATCACCGCATTCTTATTGGCAGACTCAACAGCCTTGGTTTCTCAAGTGACTGCCTTGCTTGGTTCTCTAACTACTTTGCAGACAGAGTTCAGTGTGTCAAATCGGAGGGCCTATTGTCCGATCCTCTGGCAGTCTCTATGGGGGTGCCACAGGGTTCAATTCTTGGGCCAACCCTTTTCTCTATATACATCAACGATGTCGCTCTCGCTGCTGGTGACTCTCTGATCCATCTCTATGCAGATGACACCATTCTGTATACATCTGGCCCCTCTTTGGATACTGTGTTTACTAACCTTCAATCAAGCTTCAATGCCATACAACACTCCTTCCGTGGCCTACAACTGCTCTTAAACGCTAGTAAAACTAAGTGCATGCTTTTCTATCGAACGCTGCCAGCACCCGCCCACCGGACTATCATCACTACTCTCGACGGATCCGAATTAGAATATGTGGACACCTACAAATACCTAGGCATCTGGTTAGACTATAAACTCAACTTCCAGACTCACATCAACCATCTCCAATCCAAAATTAAATCCAGAATTGGCTTCCTATTTCGCAACAGAGCCTCCTTCACTCATGCTGCCAAACATGCCCTTGTAAAACTGACTATCCTACCGATCCTTGATTTCGGCGATGTCATTTACAAACTAGCCTCCAACACTCTACTTAGCAAATTGGATGTAGTCTATCATAGTGCCATCCGTTTTGTCACCAAAGCCCCATACACTACCCACCACTGCGACCTGTATGCTCTCGTTGGCTGGCCTTCACTATATATTCGTCGCCAAACCCACTGGCTCCAGGTCATCTATAAGTCTTTATTAGGTAAATCCCCGCCCTATCTCAGCTCACTGGTCACCATAGCAACACCCACCCGTAGCATGCGCTCCAGCAGGTATATCTCACTGGTCACCCCCAAAGCCAACACCTCCTTTGGCCGCCATTCCTTCCAGTTCGCTGCTGCCAATGACTGGAACGAATTGCAAAAATCATTGAAGCTAGAGGTTCCTATCTCCCTCAATAACTTTAAGCATCAGCTGTCAAAGCTGCTTATCGATCACTGCACCTGTATATAGCCCTTCTGTAAATAGCCCACACTACTACCTCATCCCCATATTTATTTTTGTTTATTTTCACTAATCTTGCACTCCAGTATCTCTATTTGCACATCATAATTTGCACATCCTTCATTCCTGTGTTAATGATGATAATTTCTGTAATTTATTTCTACTCTATAGTCTATTTATTGTCCTACCTCCCAACTTTACTGCATTTTTGCACTACATTTTGCACTCTGTTTATAGATTTTCTATTGTGTTTTTGACTGTTTGTTTAATGTGTAACTCTGTGTTGTTGTTTTTTGTCGCACTGCTTTGCTTTGTCTTGGCCAGGTCGCAGTTGCAAATGAGAACTTGTTCTCAACTGACCTACCTGGTTAAATAAAGGTGAAATAAAAAAATAAAATAAAAAACATAGAGCGGCAGTATGAAAAAGTATAGAAATACAAGATATCTGGAGTGCAAAAAAAAGCTATAAAAAGACATTGCATAGTATGGGTGGTTGGCTGAATATGTACACTATACATTGGTGGATGTTGGATGGTTAACTATACTATACAGGTCGATGGCAGAGAAATACTTCAGTAGCTAAAAATGCGTATGATATGAGCGAGGGAATAATAGTTTACTTAATATACAGACTGGCTAAATGAACAGGTAAGTGAATATTTTGCATGGTTAAATTAGCTGTACAGGTAAATATACAGTTATATTTACAGATAAGTGAATACTTGCATGTTTACACAAACTGTACAGGTAAATGACAGGAAGAGATACTTTAATAGCTAAATGTGTGTATGATATCATTTGGGGTAATAATAGTAATTCCCTTAAAATACAGTCCTTAGTGCGCAGGGTTTAATTACAGATAACTGCACGTATTGCACATTCGATATACTAAAAGCAATGAGAAAAGGTGCAACTGGCAGGATACTAATAATATGCATTCCTGAGTGAATGCCTACGTAAGTTAAGTCCAATAATTACTTACAATATTGCATGTGATATGATATAACAACTGTACATGAGTGTATATACAGACCTGTATGAATAAATAGGTCCTGAGTGGATGTGTGCTGACGGACCAGAGTTACTCACGGATGGATGCATAATTGTTAAACTAGGTCCTAGCACCCCAACAGTTCCAGATCTATGTTGCCGACGGCACGGCACCCCGGTGAGGCATTATATAGTCTAATAGCCGCCGGCAGGAAGGACCTCCTGTAGCGCTCTCTGGCATACCGTGGTGGGATCAGTCTGTGACTGAAAGTGCTCCTCTGCGTCATAACCATAGCGTGCAGAGGGTGGGTGACGTTGTCCATGATGGCCAGCAGTTTGGCCAGGATCCGTCTCTCCGCCACTTCCTCTAGAGTGTCAAGGCTCATCCCCAGGACAGAGCTAGCCTTCCTGATCAGCTTATTTACCCAAGAAGCATCACCGGCTTTGATGTTTGCTCCCCAGCACACCACTGCAAAAAAGATGGCACTGGCCACCACAGACTGGTAGAAGGTATGCAGTAGTTTACTGCACACGTTGAAGGACCTGAGCCTCCTCAGAAAGTAGAGTCGGCTCTGGCCCTTTTTGTACAGGGCCCCGGTGTTACCGGCCCATTCCAATCTGTTGTCCATATGGACTCCCAGGAACTTGTATGACCCAACCATTTCCACATCCATCCCCTGTATAGGGACTGCAGTCAGTTGTGCCTTGGTTCTCCTGAAGTCCACCACCATCTCCTTTGTTTTGCTGATGTTGAGCTGAAGGTGGTTCTGCTCACACCACAACACAAAGTCACTGATTGTGCTCCTGTACTCCTCCTCCTGCCCACCCCTGATGCACCCTACAATTGTGGAGTCATCCGAGAACTTCTGTAGGTGGCATGTTTCAGAGTTATATCTGAAGTCTGAGGTGTAGAGGGTGAACAGGAAGGGGGACAGGACCGTTCCCTGGGGGGCCCCTGTGTTGCTAACTGCCCGTTCTGAAACACAGCTCTGTAGTCGCACAAATTGTGGCCTTCCGGTCAGGTAGTCCGTGACCCAGGAGACTAAGGGTGCTTCCACTTTCATCTTCCTCATCTTCTCACCCAGTAGCAGGGGCTGAATGGTATTGAAGGCACTGGAGAAGTCAAAAAACATAACCCTCACAGTGCAACCTGCGTTGTCCAGGTGAGAGTAGGCCCTCTGCAGAAGGTAGATGATTGCATCATCCACCCCGATGTTGCGCTGGTATGCAAACTGCAGGGGGTCCATTGATGAACACACCAGGGGTCTGAGGTGAGCGAGGACTAACCTTTCCAGGGTCTTCATGATGTGGGATGTTAGCGTTACAGGTCTGAAGTCATTCAGGACAGTGGGGTGTGCCTTCTTGGGCACTGGGACGAGGCAGGATGTTTTCCACAGCACAGGGACCCTTTCCAGGCTTAGGCTAAGGTTGAAGCGTCGCTGGAGTATTCCACACAGTTGGTCAGCACAGACCCTAAGCACCCTTGGGCTGATGCCATCAGGGCCCGCCGCTTTCCACTGATGTAGTCTCTCCAGCTCTCTCTTCACTTGGTTGGTGGTGAAAGCCAGCCCAGGTGGGGAGGTGGGGGGAAGGGGGGTGTTGAGGATCAGTCCAGAGGGAGCAGGGTCGGAGGTGGGGAGGGGGTCGCTGATTGTCTCAACAGAGGTGTTGTGAGCAAAGTGGGGGTGGGACGGCTGTGAGGGTGTGTGGCTTACAAGCAGACTATTATTACAGCAAATACAACATTAGTTAGAACTTAATTTGGCCAATGAAACAAAGATGCAGAATCATCTGGCCAAGTGCATAAAGTTCCCTCAGCGCTCACAACAAGCAACCTCTGACAAAAGTCCCTCTACTTCTATTCGAGGTGTTAAATGATGAATCAGACACCTTATCGATAGCAACAGCTCATGGTCCTCCTGCACAGACACAAGGGACAACAGACACACCAGTCTCCACATTGCAGATGAGCTGAAGGCAGTCATCAATGACCTTGGACCACAGAAGGTATTTGCACTGGTGACAGACAATGCTGCGAACATGAAGGCTGCTTGGTCTAAAGTGGAGGAGTCCTACCCTCACATCACACCCATTGGCTGTGATGCTCATGCATTGAATCTGCTCCTCAAGGACATCATGGCACTGAAAACAATGGATACACTCTACAAGAGAGCCAAGGAAATGGTTAGGTATGTGAAGGGTCATCAAGTTATAGCAGCAATCTACCTCACCAACCAAAGTGAGAAGAATAAGAGCCACACATTGAAGATGCCCAGTAACAGTAACCCTTTGGGGTGGTGTTGTCATCATGTTTGACAGTCTCCTGGAGGGGAAGGAGTCTCTCCAAGAAATGGCCATATCACAGTCTGCCGATATGGACAGCCCCATCAAGAGGATCCTCCTGGATGATATATTTTGGGAGAGAGTGGTAAGCAGCCTGAAACTCCTGAAACCTATAGCATTAGCCATTGCACGGATTGAGGGAGACAATGCCATCCTGTCTGATGTTCAGACTCTGCTTGTAGATATAAGAGAATAAATCCATACTGCCCTGCCCACTTCACTGTTGCTCCTAGCAGAGGAAACTGCAGTTCTGAAATACATCAAAAAGTGTGAAGACTTCTGCCTGAAGCCGATACACGCCGCAGTGTACATGTTGGACCCAAGTATTCTGGCAAGAGCATCCTGTCTGGTGCAGAGATCAACAAGGCCTATGGTGTCATCACAACCGTGTCTCGCCACCTTGGCCTGGATGAGGGCAAGGTTCTTGGCAGTCTGGCGAAGTACACTTCCAAGCAAGGGCTTTGGGATGGAGATGCAATATGGCAGTCGTGCCAACATATCTCATCAGCCACCTGGTGGAAGGGACTTTGTGGACCTGAGGCTCTTTCCCCTGTTGCCTCCATCATCCTCCAAATCCCACCAACATCAGCCGCCTCAACTGGTCCTTGTTTGGGAACACACACACCAAAGCATACAACAGGCTGACCAATACAAGGGTTGAAAAATTGGTGGCCATCCGGGCAAATTGGAGGCTTTTTCAGCCTGACAACGAGCCATAGATAGATAGATAGATAGATAGATAGATAGGTACTTTATTGATCCCCCGGGGGGGAAATTTCATTATCAAGCAGCTACAACAAAAACACAGGGCAGGTGCAAAATGCCACAACGAAAGTACACAAAAGACAGATACACGGTACATGATACATAGAGCGGCAGTATGAAAAAGTATAGAAATACAGGATATCTGGAGTGCAAAAAAAAGCTATAAAAGGACATTGCATAGTATGAGTGGTTGGCTGAATATGTACACTATACATTGGTGGATGTTGGATGGTTAACTATACTATACAGGTTGATGGCAGAGAAATACTTCAGTAGCTAATGCGTATGATATGAGCGAGGGTAATAATAGTTTACTTAATAGACAGACTGGGTAAATGAACAGGTAGGTGAAAATTTTGCATGGTTAAATTAGCTGTACAGTTAGGTATACAGTTATATTTACAGATAAGTGAATACTTGCATGTTTACACAAACTGTACAGGTAAATGACAGGAAGAGATACTTTAATAGCTAAATGTGTGTATGATATCATTGGGGTAATAATAGTAATTCCCTTAAAATACAGTCCTTAGTGCGCAGGGTTTAATTACAGACAACTGCACTTATTGCACATTTGATATACTAAAAGCAATGAGAAAAGGTGCAACTGGCAGGATACTAATATGCATTCCTGAGTGAATGCCTAGGTCCAATAATTACTTACAATATTGCATGTGATATAATATAACAACTGTACATGGGTATGTATATACAGACCTGTATGAATACGTATGGCCTGAGTGGATGAGTGCTGACGGAACAGAGTTACTCACGGATGGATGCATAATTATTAAACTAGGTCCTAGCACCCCAACAGTTCCAGATCTATGTTGCCGACGGCACGGCACCCCGGTGAGGCATTATATAGTCTCATAGCCGCCGGCAGGAAGGACCTCCTGTAGCGCTCTCTGGCACACCGTGGTGGGATCAGTCTGTGACTGAAAGAGCTCCTCTGCGTCATAACCATAGCGTGCAGAGGGTGGGTGACGTTGTCCATGATGGCCAGCAGTTTGGCCAGGATCCGTCTCTCCGCCACCTCCTCTAGAGTGTCAAGGCTCATCCCCAGGACAGAGCTAGCCTTCCTGATCAGCTTATTTACCCGAGTAGCATCACCGGCTTTGATGTTTGCTCCCCAGCACACCACTGCAAAAAAGATGGCACTGGCCACCACAGACTGGTAGAAGGTATGCAGTAGTTTACTGCACACGTTGAAGGACCTGAGCCTCCTCAGAAAGTAGAGTCGGCTCTGGCCCTTTTTGTACAGGGCCCCGGTGTTACCAGCCCATTCCAGTCTGTTGTCCATATGGACACCCAAGAACTTGTATGACTCAACCATTTCCACATCCATCCCCTTTATAGGGACTGCAGTCAGTTGTGCCTTGGTTCTCCTGAAGTCCACCACCATCTCCTTAGTTTTGCTGATGTTGAGCTGAAGGTGGTTCTGCTCACACCACAACACAAAGTCACTGACTCACCATCCTCAACAAGGTTGGAATGTGACAGTGAAGATGAATCCTCAGAGTCTGATGTTCAAGAGGTGGACATTGAGGAGGCCCAGGGAGAAGACATGGAAGCCTGAGAGAAAGACGACCAATTCGTAACTAAATCTTTTTTTTCTTTTTTTTTTACTTCTATTGGATGGATTTAATAATTTGCAATTATATCTACTTATGATAAGGTAAAAGGTTTATTTATCTGTCTCCATATTATATGGTAAATATCCGGGATGCAAACTAGTCACCTTTCGGCAAAATTCGCCGTTTTGTATCCAAAATAGGTGACCTACGTGATTTGTGTAGATCCGATGAGAAAATCAACTGGCATTTGTATAGTTTGAGGTGAGGGAGAAAGTGTGGTGGAACAAGTAGCATTGTTAAGACGTATCTTGCTAGCTGGATGGAATTCTCTGTTAGCTAGCCAGAGAAATGTTCAGCAACATTAGCCAACTTAATGGATCAAATAATTGAGTTTAATTACCTGGCTAATAAAGTCAGCTAGCTAGCTAACGTTACAACATCAGATGAGCTAACGTTAGTAACCTTACCAATTCGCTATAGTATTAACGTTAACTGGTGAAGTTATACGGCTCCTTGCCGTTCCTCAAGTTATAACGTGTTAGTTGCTTACTGAACCCTGGCAATCTGTGTGAAATGTTAACTAGCTAACGAACTAACTACTATCTGTGAACTAATGTTTTCCCTCTACAGTATGCAGTTAATTTTTAGAATGAGGTGAAAATGAGG
Organism: Thymallus thymallus; assembly: GCA_023634145.1. Classification (NCBI taxonomy): domain Eukaryota; kingdom Metazoa; phylum Chordata; class Actinopteri; order Salmoniformes; family Salmonidae; genus Thymallus; species Thymallus thymallus. The sequence continues at coordinate 779,155 of CM042388.1, read as the reverse complement.
CGTTGCTTGTTAAACAAGTGGATTCAGGGATGAAGTGTAGCTGGAGCTGGGCCTGGTTTAAGCTGGATGCCACTATAGAGGTGAAAGGAACACCACACACTTTCCCTCTTTCTCACTTTTTCAATACAGTGGATAAAAGGGTTATGCCAGGTGTACTCTCTGCCTGAAAGAGATCAATTATGCCAACAAAGAGTTAGGGTTAGGCACATTGTAGAACAGATGTCCACAGGCAGAAAGTGTACAATGTAATAATGTTCAGTGTAGCCCAAAGATATAGCTTTTGTTGTGTTGAACTTGACAGTAACACTTGTGTGTGAGTGAGGGGGGATTATTACATATTTTGCTCAGTGAATGTTATTTTTACACACATGTAGCCTTGATCACCTGATCCATGTCTACTATAGAGGCCAATATAATAGAGCAACAATAGAATGACTGTTTGTTTCATTCTATTTCTACTTTTTCCCCCAAGTCTAATATTTAGATGTTTGGTCACAAGGGTTCTATTATAAAGGCTGTCAATATTTAGATGTTTGGTCACAAGCGTTCTATTATAAAGGCTGTCAATATTTAGATGTTTGACGTCACAAGTGTTCTATTATAAAGGCTGTCAATATTTAGATGTTTGGTCACAAGGGTTCTATTATAAAGGCTGTCAATATTTAGATGTTTGGTCACAAGTGTTCTATTATAAAGGCTGTCAATATTTAGATGTTTGGTCACAAGGGTTCTATTATAAAGGCTGTCAATATTTAGATGTTTGACGTCACAAGTGTTCTATTATAAAGGCTGTCAATATTTAGATGTTTGGTCACAAGTGTTCTATTATAAAGGCTGTCAATATTTAGATGTTTGGTCACAAGGGTTCTATTATAAAGGCTGTCAATATTTAGATGTTTGACGTCACAAGTGTTCTATTATAAAGGCTGTCAATATTTAGATGTTTGGTCACAAGTGTTCTATTATAAAGGCTGTCAATATTTAGATGTTTGGTCACAAGTGTTCTATTATAAAGGCTGTCAATATTTAGATGTTTGGTCACAAGTGTTCTATTATAAAGGCTGTCAATATTTAGATGTTTGGTCACAAGTGTTCTATTATAAAGGCTGTCAATATTTAGATGTTTGGTCACAAGGGTTCTATTATAAAGGCTGTCAATATTTAGATGTTTGACGTCACAAGTGTTCTATTATAAAGGCTGTCAATATTTAGATGTTTGGTCACAAGTGTTCTATTATAAAGGCTGTCAATATTTAGATGTTTGGTCACAAGTGTTCTATTATAAAGGCTGTCAATATTTAGATGTTTGGTCACAAGTGTTCTATTATAAAGGCTGTCAATATTTAGATGTTTGGTCACAAGTGTTCTATTATAAAGGCTGTCAATATTTAGATGTTTGGTCACAAGTGTTCTATTATAAAGGCTGTCAATATTTAGATGTTTGGTCACAAGTGTTCTATTATAAAGGCTGTCAATATTTAGATGTTTGGTCACAAGTGTTCTATTATAAAGGCTGTCAATATTTAGATGTTTGGTCACAAGTGTTCTATTATAAAGGCTGTCAATATTTAGATGTTTGGTCACAAGTGTTCTATTATAAAGGCTGTCAATATTTAGATGTTTGGTCACAAGTGTTCTATTATAAAGGCTGTCAATATTTAGATGTTTGGTCACAAGTGTTCTATTATAAAGGCTGTCATGACTAACTGCAATATTAGTGGATTGTTTTCCTCAAGACTTGAGTGTCATTTGCAGTAAAATCTAGTCAACAAATAACATTGGATTGCTTTCTTTCCATGTTTTGTCTGTGAGTTAGATTCACATGAACCACGTTATTTTACACTCAGACTGATCATGTAGATCATATTCTTTGCTGTTTAATTAGTTTGGCTCCCTGGAATACATCCAATGCAAAAAACATCTATATTTAAATGGTATTAATATTAATTTACATATATTCCTGTTAATTCACATATATTCCTGTTAATTCCCACAGAAAGTTTCCACCTCTGAATATTCCCCAAAACCCATCTTAAACTAAATAGACACAATTAACAAGACAAATGTAATTTAGCCAAGAGACAGTCTGATCTATCAGGAGAGACTGGTCCAGAGACAGTCTGATCTATCAGGAGAGACTGGTCCAGAGACAGTCTGATCTATCAGGAGAGACTGGTCCAGAGACAGTCTGATCTATCAGGAGAGACTGGTCCAGAGACAGTCTGATCTATCAGGAGAGACTGGTCCAGAGACAGTCTGATCTATCAGGAGAGACTGGTCCAGAGACAGTCTGATCTATCAGGAGAGACTGGTCCAGAGACAGTCTGATCTATCAGGAGAGACTGGTCCAGAGACAGTCTGATCTATCAGGAGAGACTGGTCCAGAGACAGTCTGATCTATCAGGAGAGACTGGTGCAGAGACAGTCTGATCTATCAGCAGAGACTGGTCCACAGACAGTCTGATCTATCAGGAGAGACTGGTCCAGAGACAGTCTGATCTTTCAGGTGAGACTGGTCCAGAGAACACTACACTGCAGCCTAACCTGTCAAATCAAGGTGTCCACTATGCAGCCTAATCTGTCAAATCAAGGTGTCCAGTATGCAGCCTAACCTATCAAATCAAGGTGTCCAGTATGCAGCCTAACCTGTAAAATCAAGGTGTCCAGTATGCAGCCTAATCTGTCAAATCAAGGTGTCCAGTATGCAGCCTAATCTGTAAAATCAAGGTGTCCAGTATGCAGCCTAATCTGTCAAATCAAGGTGTCCAGTATGCAGCCTAATCTGTCAAATCAAGGTGTCCAGTATGCAGCCTAATCTGTCAAATCAAGGTGTCCAGTATGCAGCATAATCTGTCAAATCAAGGTGTCCAGTATGCAGCCTAATCTGTCAAATCAAGGTGTCCAGTATGCAGCCTAACCTGTCAAACAATAGTATGCAAGTATAAACAGCATGGGATCACGCAGCCATCATACCGCTCAGGAAGGAGACGCGTTCTGTCTCCTAGAGATGAACGTACTTTGATGCGAAAAGTGCAAATCAATCCCAGAACAACAGCAAAGGACCTTGAGAAGATGCTGGAGGAAACAGGTACAAAAGTATCTATATCCACAGTAAAACGAGTCCTATATCAACATAATCTGAAAGGCCGGTCAGCGAGGAAGAAGCCACTGCTCCAAAATGCCATAAAAAAGCCAGACTTCGGTTTGCAACTGCACATGGGGACAAAGATCGTACTTTTTGGAGAAATGTCCTCTGGTCTGATGAAACAAAAATAGAACTGTTTGGCCATAATGACCATCGTTATGTTTGGAGTAAAAAGCGGGAGGCTTGCAAGCCGAAGAACACCATCCCAACCGTGAAGCACGGGGGTGGCAGCATCATGTTGTGGGGGGGCTTTGCTGCAGGAGGGACTGGTGCAATTCACAAAATAGATGGCATCATGAGGAAGGAAAATTATGTGGATATATTGAAGCAACATCTCAAGACATCAGTCAGGAAGTTAAAGCTTGGTCGCAAATGATTCTTCCAAATGGACAATGACCCCAAGAATACTTCCAAAGTTGTGGCAAAATGGCTTAAAGACAACAAAGTCAAGGTATTGGAGTGGCCATCACAAAGCCCTGACCTCAATCCTATAGAACATTTGTGGGCAGAACTGAAAAAGTTTGTGCGAGCAAGGAGGCCTACAAACCTGACTCAGTTATACCAGTTCTGTCAGGAGGAATGGGCCAAAATTCACCTTATTGTGGGAAGCTTGTGGAAGGCTACCCAAAACGTTTGACCCAAGTTAAACATTTTAAAGGCAATGCTACCAAATACTAATTGAGTGTATGTAAACTTCTGACCCACTGGGAATGTGATGAAAGAAATAAAAGCTGAAATAAATCATTCTCTCTACTATTATTCTGACATTTCACATTCTTAAAATAAAGTGGTGATCCTAACTGACCTAAGACAGGGAATTTTTACTAGGATTAAATGTCAGGAATTGTGAAAAACTGAGTTTAAATGTATTTGGCTAAGGTGTATGTAAACTTCCGACTTCAACCGTACATCCATTAGACAGACAGTCAACAGAGGAGTTATGCAGTTGTGGCCAAACGTTTTGAGAAATGTCTATGTTTTGTTCCCTGATCCACTTAGTTATAACTTTTGCCTTATAGCAAGGTGCTCCATCATGCTGGAAAAGGCATTGGTCGTCACCAAACTGTTCTTGGATGGTTGGGAGAAGTTGCTCTCGGAGGATGTGTTGGTACCATTGTTTATTCATGTCTGTGTTCTTAGGCAAAATTGTGAGTGAGCCCACTCCCTTGGCTGAGAAGCAACCCCACACATGAATGGTCTGAGGATGCTTTACTGTTGGCATGACGCAGGACTGATGGTAGCGCTCACCTTGTCTTCTCCGGATAAGGTGTTTTCCGGATGGCCCAAACAATCAGAGAAAATGACTCTACCCCAGTCCTCAGCAGTCCAATCCCTGTACCTTTTGCAGAATATCAGTCTGTCCCTGATGTTTTTCCTTGAGAGAAGTGGCTTTTTTGCTGCCCTTCTTGACACCAGGCCATCCTCCAAAAGTCTTCGCCTCACTGTGCGTGCAGATGCACTCACACCTGCCTGATGCCATTCCTGAGCAAGCTCTGCACTGGTGGTGCCCCGATCCCGCAGCTGAATCAACTTTAGGAGACGGTCCTGGCGCTTGCTGGTCTTTCTTGGGCGCCCTGACGCCTTCTTCACAACAATTGAACCTCTCTCCTTGAAGTTCTTGATGATCCGATAAATGGTTGATTTAGGTGCAATCTTACCAGCAGCAATATCCTTGCCTGTGAAGCCCTTTTTGTGCAAAGCAATGATGACGGCACGTGTTTCCTTGCAGGTAACCATGGTTGACAGAGGAAGAACAATAATTTCAAGCACCACCCTCCTTTTAAAGCTTCCAGTCTGTTATTCTGACTAAATCAGCATGACAGAGTGATCTCCAGCCTTGTCCTCGTCAACACTCTCACCTGTGTTAACGAGACAATCACTGACATGATGGCAGCTGGTCCTTTTGTGGCAGGGCTGAAATGCAGTGGAAATGTTTTTGGGGATTTAGTTCATTTTCATGGCAAAGAGGGACTTTGCAATTAATTGCAATTCATCTGATCACTCTTCATGACATTCTGGAGTATATGCAAATTGTCATCATCAACACTGAGGCAGCAAAATTTGTGGAGACCAATACTTGTGTCATTCTCAAAACCTTTGGCCACGACTGTAGTATGTAATAGACAGTAATCACTATGATACGGCTCAATACCGTAGACAACAGTATGATACAGTTGATTATATTGTTATTATTGTACACTGAACAAAAATATAAACATAACATGTTACAGTTCTTATAAGGAAATCAGTTCATTGAAATAAATTAATTAGGCACTAATCTATGGATTTCACATGACTGGGAATACAGATACCTTAAAGAAAAGGTAGGGCCGTGGACCAGAAAACCAGACTGGACCATTTGCCTCATGCAGCGTGACACATAGAGTTGATCAGGCTGTTGATTGTGGTCTGTGGAATGTTGTCCCACTCCTCTTCAAAGGCTGTGCGAAGTTACTGGATATCGGCGGGAACTGGAACACGCTGTCGTACACATCTATCCAGAGCATCCCAAACATGCTCAATGGGTGACATGTCTGGTTTGTCATGTCATGTCAACGTTATGAACAGAGTGCCTCATGGTGGCAGTGAGGTTATTTATTTATTTCCTTGATGCGTTTGAGCCAATCAGAAGGTAGGGGTGATATAGAGAAGATAGCCTTATTTGGTCAAGTCTGTATAGTCCCATTTAGCTCAGATGGTTGAGCATGGTGCTTGCAACGCCAGGGTTGTGGGTTCGATTCCCACAGTATGAACATGTCTGCACTAACTAACTGTAAGTGGCTCATCTGCTAAATGACTGTAATGTAAATGGTAAAATACCAAGTCCATATTATGGCAAGAACAGCTCAAATAAGCAAAGAGACACGACAGTCCATCATTACTTTAAGACATGAAATAAGCTGGTACTCAATATACACTATCGGTCAACAGTTTGGACACACCGACTCATTCAAGGGTTTTTCTTAATTTTTTTACTATTTTCTACATTGTAGAATAACAGTGAAGACAAACTATGAATTAACACACATGGAATCATGTAGTAACCAACAAATGTTTAAACAAATCAACATAGATTGTATATTTAAGATTCTTCAAAGTATCCACCCTTTGCCTTGATGACAGCTTTGCACAGATACATACATACACAGCAATGCCTCCCCCATATGTATTCCTGTCTTTTCCATAATGTTATGTCCTTGTATTGCTACTGCTGTATCATCAACAGAATTATCTAAGTGAGTTTCAGAGATGGCCAGTATATGAATGTTATCTGACATTAGTAAGTTATTGATTTCATTCATCTTTAGCCATTGTTTAGGAAAGAGTCAGTCAGTCAGGCCCTTGTGAGTGTCAGTTGGTGTATGTGTGTGATGTTGGGCTGAAGGTACTGATCCTCCCAGGCTGGACGATGAGGTTGTTGTAGCAGATGTAAGCAATGTCCCCACGCTCTCATGCAGCTTTCATATCTGGGATAAGTTATTTCTACCTCTGGTGCACAGCTTCAGAGAAGTCCATGAGGAAGTTGGTGCTTGCAACTTAGGAACCTGACCACTATGGGCCTGGGTCTGTCACCTGGGCTGGTTATAGCTTTATACTCCACCTCAACATTCCTATGATCACCTGCATTATTTTCACTTTCTCCTCAGACTCTGTCCAGGTCTCATGTGGAGACTCTGATATGCCATCCTCAACAATGTTATTACTCCTGGATTGGCCCTCTAGATAGCCTGTTTTCCCAGTTTGTCGTCATCTTGCTGTAAGTCTCTTTCAGGACATCCACCTCTCCCTGGGAGAACTGCAAACTGTTCTGAAGGTCTTGGACCTCTCTGGTCAGGTCTTTCTTTCTGAGTTGAATCCACCAGTACTTGGACAATCTCTTGAAGCTGTTTCCTGTTGCTGTAACAATCTCTTGAAGCTGTTTCCTGTTGCTGTAACAATCTCTTGAAGCTGTTTCCTGTTGCTGTAACAATCTCTTGAAGCTGTTTCCTGTTGCTGTAACAATCTCTTGAAGCTGTTTCCTGTTGCTGTAACAATCTCTTGAAGCTGTTTCCTGTTGCTGTAACAATTGCGTTGTTAATTACGCTCCTTTCTTTTGTATAGGTGTAGCTATAGATTAGTAGTCAAAGCTCTGTGCTGGAAAATGTTGGTAGAGCCTTCAGACCAGTGCCTACGTCTCACTTAAAAGGCTGTTTGTAATTGTAGTAAATATGGTTGTAATGTATTGTCTGATATAATAAATAGGTTCTGTCTCCAGTTGTAATGTACTGAATGGTCTTTAGTATAATATTGTTCCGTCTGTGTCTGCAGGATGAAGAGGACAGTTTGAGTCCTGTTCTCAGGGACAACCCTCAGCTCCATGAAGAGGTCAGGTTCTGGCTCAACGATCAAAAGGTTCAGGACATTTTTATGCAAGGTAAGAAACACAGAATCATGTATTTAATATTTATCAAACACAACTAGCAGCAGCCTCTGGTGTGCTAGTGATGGCTGTTTAACAGTCTGATGGCCTTGAGATAGAAGCTGTTTTTCAGTCTCTCGGTCCCAGCTTTGATGCACCTGTACTGACCTCGTCTTCTGGATGACAGTGGGGTGAACAGGCCGTGTCTTGGGTGGTTGATGTCCTTGATGATCTTTCTGGCCTTCCTGTGGCATCGGGTGTTGTAGGTGTCCAGGAGGGCAGGAAGTTTTCCCCCAGTAATGCGTTGGGCAGACTCATCATTGTTGGTAATCAAGCCTACTACTCTTGTGTCGTCTGCAAACTTGATGATTGAGTTGGAGGCGTGCTTGGCCACACAGTCATGGGTGAACAGGGAGTACAGGAGTGGGCTGAGCACGCACCCTTGTGGAGCCCCAGTGTTGAGGACCAGCAAAGTGGAGATGTTGTTTCCTACCTTCACCACCTGGGGGCGGCCCATCAGGAAGTCCAGTACCCAGTTGCACTGGGCGGGGTTCAGACCCAGGTAGGGTTGCACATTTTGGGGAATATTCAGAGGTGGGAATTACCGGGAATATATGTCTTCTGTTGTGTGCTTTGGTGTGTGTGTTCCCAAACAAGGACCAGTTGTGCTCTGAGGCGGCTGATGTTGGTAGGATTTGGAGGATGATGGAGGCAACAGGAGAAAGAGCCTCAGATCCACAAAGTCCCTTCCATCAGGTGGCTGATGAGATATGTTGGCACGACTGCCATATTGCATCTCCATCCCAAAGCCCTTGCTTGGAAGTGTACTTCGCCAGACTGCCAAGAACCTTGCCCTCATCCAGGCCAAGGTGGCGAGACACAGTTGTGATGACACTATAGGCCTTGTTGATCTCTGCACCAGACACAGCCAATGGGTGTGATGTAAGGAGAGGACTCCTCCACTTTAGACCAAGCAGCCTTCATGTTCGCAGCATTGTCTGTCACCAGTGAAAATACCTTCTTTGGTGTAAGGTCATTGATGACTGCCTTCAGCTCATCTGCAATGTAGAGACCGGTGTGTCTGTTGTCCCTTGTGTCTGTGATCTTGTAGAATACTGGTTGAGGGATGGAGATGATGTAGTTAATTATTCCTTGCCCACGAACATTCCACCACCCATCAGAGATGATTGCAATACAGTCTGCTTTCTCTATGATTTGCTTGACCTTAACTTGAACTCTGCATCCAGCAAATTAGTAGATAAAGCATGTCTGGTTGGAGGGGTGTATGCTGGTCGAAGAACATTCAGAAATCTCTTCCAATACACATTGCCTGTGAGCATCAGAGATGAACCAGTTGCATACACAGCTCGAGCAAGACATTCATTAGCATTTCTCTGACTACGTTCCTCCAATGAGTCTAAAAAACTTCTGATTCCAGGAGGACCATGAGCTGTTGCTATCGATAAGGTGTCTGATTCCAGGACCATGAGCTGTTGCTATCGATAAGGTGTCTGATTCATCATTTTCACCTCCAATAGAAGTAGAGGGTCTTTAGTCAGAGGTTGCTTGTTGTGAAGCTGAGGGAACTTTATGCACTTGGCCAGATGATTCTGCATCGTTGTTGCATTCTTCACATATGATTTGCCACAGTATTTGCAAATTTACACAGCTTTTCCTTCTACATTAACTGCAGTGAAATGTCTCTTCACATCAGATAGTACCTGTGGCATTTTCCTTTAAAGATTAGAAAAAAATTATATATATAAAAAAACTATTCCATGTACAGATAAATAGTTAAGCAGTTAAGCAGATTAAACAACTCATTTGTAAGATAATGTTTTAAAATGAAACATGTATGGAAACAGGTGAATTAACACTCCTCAGTTAGCAGGCTCAAGCAAGCTAAAACCCACATGGTAGCAAAAACTAACTAGCAGAAATTGTTAACAAGTTAGAAATGATTTAAACACACTTTGCTGTAGGCTACTATTTACTAGTTAACAAAAAATAATGTATGTCATATAAAATATATTCATCCCACCCAGTATTGTAATCAGAATTTACCAGAAAGCATGTAGTCCTTGTCTCAGACAGTGTAGTAGTGTGGGCTCAATAGCATCTCATTAGTGTTCAAGATCTTGAGAATCAGCTGTACATGTGATGGAAGAATGCACTGTACATGCAGAGGGTTGCAATTCCATTGAATTGGGGATAGTTTAACCAAAATATGCCTGATGTGTAACTTTTTTTATGTATTTAAGCAAAATTCCCCAAATTCTGGAAATTTACCGGAACGTTTCCGACCCTTGCAAACTTAGACCCAGGGCCTCGAGCTTAATGATGAGCTTGGAGGGTACTATGGTGTTGAATGCTGAGCTATAGTCAATGAACAGAATTCTTACATAGGTATTCCTCTTGTCCAGATGGGATAGGGCGGTATGTAATGTGGTGGCGATTGCATCATCTGTGAATCTGTTGGGACGGTAAGCAAATTGAAGTGGGTCTAGGATGGCAGGTAAGGTAGAGGTGATATGATTCTTGACTAGTCTCTCAAAGCACTTCATGATGACAGAGGTCAGTGCTACGGGGTGATAGTCATTAAGTTCAGTTACCTTTGCTTTCTTAGGTACAGGAACAATGGTGGCCATCTTGAAGCATGAGGGGACAGCAGACTGGGATAGGGAGAGATTGAATATGACTGTAAACACAACAGCCAGCTGGTTTGCACATGCTCTGAGGACACGGCTAGGGATACCATCTGGGCCAGCAGCCTTGTGAGGGTTAACACGCTTAAATGTCTTACTCACGTCGGCCACGGAGAAGGAGAGCCCACAGTCCTTGGTAGTGGGTCTCGTCAGTGGCACAGTGGTATCCTCAAAGCGGGTGAAGAAGGTGTTTAGCTTGTCTGGAAGCAAGATTTCGGTGTCCGTAACGTGGCTGGTTTTCCTTTTGTAGTCCATGATTGTCTGTAGACCCTGCCACCTACGTCTGGTGTCTGTAGACCCTGCCACATACATCTGGTGTCTGTAGACCCTGCCAAATACGTCTGGTGTCTGTAGACCCTGCCACATGCGTCTCGTGTCTGAGCCGTTGAATTGTGACTCCACTTTGTCTCTATATTGACGTTTTGCCTGCTTGATTGCCTTATGGAGGGAATAACTACACTGTTTGTATTCTTCCATATTCCCAGTCACCTTGCCATGGTTAAATTGCGCGAATGCTTCCATCTATCCACAGTTTCTGGTTAGGGTAGGTTTTAAAAGTCAGAGTGGGTACAACCTCTCCTATACACTTCCTGATAAACTAAGTCACCGTATCAGTATATACTGTATGTCGATATTATTTTCTGAAGCTACCCGGACCATATCCCATCCCGAGTGATCAAAACAATCTCGAATCATGGATTCCCATTGGTCAGACCAGCGTTGAATAGTCGTTAGCACGGGTGCTTCCTGTTTGTGTTTCTGCCTATAGGAAGGGAGGAGCAAGATGGAATCGTGGTCGGATTTTCCGAAAGGAGGGCGGGGGAGGGGCTTATATGCATTCCGGAAGTTTGTATAACAATGGTGGAGAGTCCTAGCAGCAGAGTACAACAACAACTATCAATACGTTGATAGAACCTCACATCTGCTCTGTTAAAATCCCCAGCTACAACAAATGCACCCTGTGGTTTCCAGTTTGCATGAAGTACAGTGAAGTTCTTTGAGGGCCGTCGTGGTATCGGCTTGAGGGGGGATATAGACGGCTGGGGCTATTATTGATGTAAATTCTCTCAGGAGATAATACGGTCGGCATTTGATATTGAGGTATTCTAGGGCAGGTGAACAGAAGGACTTGAGGTCCTGTATGTTATCACAATTACACCACAAGTCATTAATCATAAAACGTATACCTCCACCCTTCTGCTTCCCGGAGAGAACCCAACTGGCTGTACCGACTCAGACAGTATATACCGAGAGAGCCATGTTTCCGTGAAACAGAGTATGTTACAAACCCTGATGTCTTTCTGGAAAGCAACCCTCGCCTTGATCTCGTTAACTTTATTATCAAGAGACTGAACATTAGCGAGTAGTATACTGGGAAGTGGTGGGTGGTGTGCACGCCTCCTAAGTTGGACCAGAAGACCACTCAGAGTACTTTTGGGTCGGCATCTGGAATCAGTATAATTGCTCTGGGGAGAGCGAACAAAGGATCTGCTCCAGGGAAGTGGTATTCCTGGTTGTAATTCTGGTAGTTCTGGTGAGTTACCGCCACTCTGATATCCAATAGTTAGTCTTCCCGGCTGTATGTAATTACACAAAAAAATTCCTGAAGTAATAATGTAAAAAATACATAAACAAACAAGAGGTAGTAGCGATGCTGCCATCTCCGTCGGCGCCATCTGTCTGTTAGTCAGTGTGTTGTAAAGACCAGACATCAGAGGAGACTGTCTGTTAGTCAGTGTGTTGTAAAGACCAGACATCAGAGGAGACTGTCTGTTAGTCAGTGTGTTGTAAAGACCAGACATCAGAGGAGACTGTCTGTTAGTCAGTGTGTTGTAAAGACCAGACATCAGAGGAGGCTGTCTGTTGGTCAGTGTGTTGTAAAGACCAGACATCAGAGGAGGCTGTCTGTTGGTCAGTGTGTTGTAAAGACCAGACATCAGAGGAGACTGTCTGTTAGTCAGTGTGTTGTAAAGACCAGACATCAGAGGAGACTCTCTGTTAGTCAGTGTGTTGTAACGACCAGACATCAGAGGAGACTGTCTGTTGGTCAGTGTGTTGTAAAGACCAGACATCAAAGGAGACTGTCTGTTAGTCAGTGTGTTGTAAAGACCAGACATCAGAGGAGACTGTCTGTTAGTCAGTGTGTTGTAAAGACCAGACATCAGAGGAGGCTGTCTGTTAGTCAGTGTGTTGTAAAGACCAGACATCAGAGAAGGCTGTCTGTTGGTCAGTGTGTTGTAAAGACCAGACATCAGAGGAGACTGTCTGTTAGTCAGTGTGTTGTAAAGACCAGACATCAGAGGAGACTGTCTGTTAGTCAGTGTGTTGTAAAGACCAGACATCAGAGGAGGCTGTCTGTTGGTCAGTGTGTTGTAAAGACCAGACATCAGAGGAGGCTGTCTGTTAGTCAGTGTGTTGTAAAGACCAGACATCAGAGGAGACTGTCTGTTAGTCAGTGTGTTGTAAAGACCAGACATCAGAGGAGACTGTCTGTTAGTCAGTGTGTTGTAAAGACCAGACATCAGAGGAGACTGTCTGTTAGTCAGTGTGTTGTAAAGACCAGATATCAGAGGAGACTGTCTGTTGGTCAGTGTGTTGTAAATACCAGACATCAGAGGAGACTGTCTGTTGGTCAGTGTGTTGTAAAGACCAGACATCAGAGGAGACTGTCTGTTGGTCAGTGTGTTGTAAAGACCAGACATCAGAGGAGACTGTCTGTTGGTCAGTGTGTTGTAAGGACCAGACATCAGAGGAAACTGTCTGTTGGTCAGTGTGTTGTAAAGACCAGACATCAGAGGAGACTGTCTGTTGGTCAGTGTGTTGTAAGGACCAGACATCAGAGGAGACTGTCTGTTGGTCAGTGTGTTGTAAAGACCAGACATCAGAGGAGACTGTCTGTTGGTCAGTGTGTTGTAAAGACCAGACATCAGAGGAGACTGTCTGTTGGTCAGTGTGTTGTAAAGACCAGACATCAGAGGAGACTGTCTGTTAGTCAGTGTGTGTAAAGACCAGACATCAGAGGAGACTGTCTGTTGGTCAGTGTGTTGTAAGGACCAGACATCAGAGGAGACTGTCTGTTGGTCAGTGTGTTGTAAAGACCAGACATCAGAGGAGACTGTCTGTTAGTCAGTGTGTTGTATGGACCAGACATCAGAGGAGACTGTCTGTTAGTCAGTGTGTTGTAAAGACCAGACATCAGAGGAGACTGTCTGTTAGTCAGTGTGTTGTAACGACCAGACATCAGAGGAGACTGTCTGTTAGTCAGTGTGTTGTAAAGACCAGACATCAGAGGAGACTGTCTGTTGGTCAGTGTGTTGTAAAGACCAGACATCAGAGGAGACTTTCTGTTAGTCAGTGTGTTGTAAAGACCAGACATCAGAGGAGACTGTCTGTTAGTCAGTGTGTTGTAAAGACCAGACATCAGAGGAGACTGTCTGTTAGTCAGTGTGTTGTAAAGACCAGACATCAGAGGAGACTGTCTGTTGGCCAGTGTGTTGTAAGGACCAGACATCAGAGGAGACTGTCTGTTAGTCAGTGTGTTGTAAAGACCAGACATCAGAGGAGACTGTCTGTTAGTCAGTGTGTTGTAAAGACCAGACATCAGAGGAGACTGTCTGTTAGTCAGTGTGTTGTAAAGACCAGACATCAGAGGAGACTGTCTGTTGGTCAGTGTGTTGTAAGGACCAGACATCAGAGGAGACTGTCTGTTGGTCAGTGTGTTGTAAAGACCAGACATCAGAGGAGACTGTCTGTTAGTCAGTGTGTTGTAAAGACCAGACATCAGAGGAGACTGTCTGTTGGTCAGTGTGTTGTAAAGACCAGACATCAGAGGAGACTGTCTGTTGGTCAGTGTGTTGTAAAGACCAGACATCAGAGGAGACTGTCTGTTGGTCAGTGTGTTGTAAGGACCAGACATCAGAGGAGACTGTCTGTTGGTCAGTGTGTTGTAAAGACCAGACATCAGAGGAGACTGTCTGTTGGTCAGTGTGTTGTAAGGACCAGACATCAGAGGAGACTGTCTGTTAGTCAGTGTGTTGTAAAGACCAGACATCAGAGGAGACTGTCTGTTAGTCAGTGTGTTGTAAAGACCAGACATCAGAGGAGACTGTCTGTTAGTCAGTGTGTTGTAAAGACCAGACATCAGAGGAGACTGTCTGTTAGTCAGTGTGTTGTAAAGACCAGACATCAGAGGAGACTGTCTGTTAGTCAGTGTGTTGTAAAGACCAGACATCAGAGGAGGCTGTCTGTTGGTCAGTGTGTTGTAAAGACCAGACATCAGAGGAGACTGTCTGTTGGTCAGTGTGTTGTAAAGACCAGACATCAGAGGAGACTGTCTGTTGGTCAGTGTGTTGTAAAGACCAAACATCAGAGGAGACTGTCTGTTGGTCAGTGTGTTGTAAAGACCAGACATCAGAGGAGACTGTCTGTTGGTCAGTGTGTTGTAAGGACCAGACATCAGAGGAGACTGTCTGTTAGTCAGTGTGTTGTAAAGACCAGACATCAGAGGAGACTGTCTGTTAGTCAGTGTGTTGTAAAGACCAGACATCAGAGGAGACTGTCTGTTGGTCAGTGTGTTGTAAAGACCAGACATCAGAGGAGACTGTCTGTTGGTCAGTGTGTTGTAAAGACCAGACATCAGAGGAGACTGTCTGTTGGTCAGTGTGTTGTAAGGACCAGACATCAGAGGAGACTGTCTGTTGGTCAGTGTGTTGTAAAGACCAGACATCAGAGGAGACTGTCTGTTGGTCAGTGTGTTGTAAGGACCAGACATCAGAGGAGACTGTCTGTTAGTCAGTGTGTTGTAAAGACCAGACATCAGAGGAGACTGTCTGTTAGTCAGTGTGTTGTAAAGACCAGACATCAGAGGAGACTGTCTGTTGGTCAGTGTGTTGTAAGGACCAGACATCAGAGGAGACTGTCTGTTAGTCAGTGTGTTGTAAAGACCAGACATCAGAGGAGACTGTCTGTTAGTCAGTGTGTTGTAAAGACCAGACATCAGAGGAGACTGTCTGTTAGTCAGTGTGTTGTAAAGACCAGACATCAGAGGAGACTGTCTGTTAGTCAGTGTGTTGTAAAGACCAGACATCAGAGGAGGCTGTCTGTTGGTCAGTGTGTTGTAAAGACCAGACATCAGAGGAGACTGTCTGTTGGTCAGTGTGTTGTAAAGACCAGACATCAGAGGAGACTGTCTGTTGGTCAGTGTGTTGTAAAGACCAGACATCAGAGGAGACTGTCTGTTGGTCAGTGTGTTGTAAAGACCAGACATCAGAGGAGACTGTCTGTTGGTCAGTGTGTTGTAAGGACCAGACATCAGAGGAGACTGTCTGTTAGTCAGTGTGTTGTAAAGACCAGACATCAGAGGAGACTGTCTGTTAGTCAGTGTGTTGTAAAGACCAGACATCAGAGGAGACGGTCTGTTGGTCAGTGTGTTGTAAGGACCAGACATCAGAGGAGACTGTCTGTTAGTCAGTGTGTTGTAAAGACCAGACATCAGAGGAGACTGTCTGTTAGTCAGTGTGTTGTAAAGACCAGACATCAGAGGAGACTGTCTGTTAGTCAGTGTGTTGTAAAGACCAGACATCAGAGGAGACTGTCTGTTAGTCAGTGTGTTGTAAAGACCAGACATCAGAGGAGACTGTCTGTTGGTCAGTGTGTTGTAAAGACCAGACATCAGAGGAGACTGTCTGTTGGTCAGTGTGTTGTAAAGACCAGACATCAGAGGAGACTGTCTGTTGGTCAGTGTGTTGTAAAGACCAGACATCAGAGGAGACTGTCTGTTGGTCAGTGTGTTGTAAAGACCAGACATCAGAGGAGACTGTCTGTTAGTCAATGTGTTGTAAAGACCAGACATCAGAGGAGACTGTCTGTTAGTCAGTGTGTTGTAAAGACCAGACATCAGAGGAGACTGTCTGTTGGTCAGTGTGTTGTAAAGACCAGACATCAGAGGAGACTGTCTGTTGGTCAGTGTGTTGTAAAGACCAGACATCAGAGGAGACTGTCTGTTGGTCAGTGTGTTGTAAAGACCAGACATCAGAGGAGACTGTCTGTTGGTCAGTGTGTTGTAAGGACCAGACATCAGAGGAGACTGTCTGTTGGTCAGTGTGTTGTAAAGACCAGACATCAGAGGAGACTGTCTGTTGGTCAGTGTGTTGTAAGGACCAGACATCAGAGGAGACTGTCTGTTGGTCAGTGTGTTGTAAAGACCAGACATCAGAGGAGACTGTCTGTTGGTCAGTGTGTTGTAAAGACCAGACATCAGAGGAGACTGTCTGTTGGTCAGTGTGTTGTAAAGACCAGACATCAGAGGAGACTGTCTGTTAGTCAGTGTGTTGTAAAGACCAGACATCAGAGGAGACTGTCTGTTGGTCAGTGTGTTGTAAGGACCAGACATCAGAGGAGACTGTCTGTTGGTCAGTGTGTTGTAAAGACCAGACATCAGAGGAGACTGTCTGTTAGTCAGTGTGTTGTATGGACCAGACATCAGAGGAGACTGTCTGTTAGTCAGTGTGTTGTAAAGACCAGACATCAGAGGAGACTGTCTGTTAGTCAGTGTGTTGTAACGACCAGACATCAGAGGAGACTGTCTGTTAGTCAGTGTGTTGTAAAGACCAGACATCAGAGGAGACTGTCTGTTAGTCAGTGTGTTGTAAAGACCAGACATCAGAGGAGACTGTCTGTTAGTCAGTGTGTTGTAAAGATCAGACATCAGAGGAGGCTGTCTGTTGGTCAGTGTGTTGTAAAGACCAGACATCAGAGGAGACTGTCTGTTAGTCAGTGTGTTGTAAAGACCAGACATCAGAGGAGACTGTCTGTTAGTCAGTGTGTTGTAAAGACCAGACATCAGAGGAGACTGTCTGTTGGTCAGTGTGTTGTAAAGACCAGACATCAGAGGAGACTGTCTGTTGGTCAGTGTGTTGTAAAGACCAGACATCAGAGGAGACTTTCTGTTAGTCAGTGTGTTGTAAAGACCAGACATCAGAGGAGACTGTCTGTTGGTCAGTGTGTTGTAAAGACCAGACATCAGAGGAGACTTTCTGTTAGTCAGTGTGTTGTAAAGACCAGA